>LPNX010449244.1:165294-188287 GCA_001517045.1 Pseudotsuga menziesii | reverse complement strand
TTAATTAATGGTATGTAAACATGGTAATAAGCAATTGAAAGAAGTACAATCAATATGAAGTATTGTTAATGAATATTAACTTTGGAAAGATATATTGTTGAACTATTAATCATGATTAACCTCGAGTATTGATAAAAGTGTACTAGATTATTCCTAGGGTACTTGGCAATTAAACAAATAAATATTGCCAATAGTATTTACCTCAATTATTATTATTNGATTAACCTCGAGTATTGATAAAAGTGTACTAGATTATTCCTAGGGTACTTGGCAATTAAACAAATAAATATTGCCAATAGTATTTACCTCAATTATTATTCTTATTCTTATTATTATTATTATTCTTATTATTAATTATTACTATTACTATTAATATTATTACTATTACTACTATGTTATAATTAAACTGCAATATATTTTTCCATTACAAAATTCATGAATCTAAATCTCCTCTTACCAAGTTTAATATTATAAAAGTGATTGACCGAAAACCTTGTAAAAGTATTATTAGTTATTAAATGTACCGAGTGAGATAAGGTAGGATTCATTAAATAAATATATTAATAAAATCATTGCAATGTCAGATTTAGAATCGTAAGTTTACATTTTTGTAAATTAATAAATCTGCCACTTCAAATTGGAAGAGTCAAGAGGATAAGTATTTAATTGTTATTTTATTTAAGATATTAAATAAAGGATAAGTTAATAATGGATCCACCTCCTCGGGAAGATCCTAATTGAAGGCTTCGAGAACCATTAAATGATATACATTCAATCTATTAAATTCAAACTTAATTATTCCCAATACCATTGAACTTTTCGAGAAATAGAAGAACAACAGAAATAATATTTTATTTTGAATGATATTGTAAAGCGAGCCATAGTAATGAATGTTTGGGAGGGAGGTGGAGTAATAGGGAAGGAGATTCAAGGTAGAAAAAGGGTATTTAAGGAGGAGCTTGCGGAGGATTGAAGGGGGCTTCTGGTGGGGAAACGAAGGGAGGAAAACCTGAGGAGGGGGTCAACTCAGGGATGGAGAGAAGGTGGGAAACTCAAAGAATTAAGAGAAATTGAACAATGGAGATCGGACTATGAACGAAGGAATGGTGGGATCTAAACTATGGAATTCTGCTATTTGGATTATCGGATTGTGGGCTCGGGGGCTAGGAAATCCGTCGATTTCCTAGGGCCAGCATGATGAGCTGGTTGGCAGGGTGGTTTATCTAGTTTGGCTGCTAAGGTTAGGCTGCTAAGGTTTTCCAAGAAGGTTTTCCAAGAAGCAACAACTACAGGAGCCTAAGGAATCTCACTGCGATTTACAAAAACAAACAGGTATTCTACTTTATCAAAACTCTGTATATTTCATTAGAGAAAAATCTAGAGGAAAAATGCTTTTATTTTATTTTATTCTGGTTGATTTCCTAATGATGTTAAAATTATGAACATAAAAAAAATAGGATGCTAGAATTGTCGGGTTAAACTTATGCATATATATGTTAAACAAAACTACTGAGAAATTTTTTAAATTCTGGTATTATTGACTAAGTAAATTCTTTAGAGCTAGATAAATACAAGTAGGAAATGACTGAACTTAAGTGCCCATCTTAAAAGGATGTAAAAGGATGGGCACTACACCAACATCCTCAAAATTATTTGCTAAAGATGCAACTCAAACTAAATTTGATGGGACTAAAACATAGAAAAGAGATGCTACTTCACAAGAACCAACATCCTCAATTTTTTTTGCTGAAGCTGCAACTCAAACTAAAGGTGTTGGGGCTGAAACACTGAAAAGGGATGCTGGTACACAAGAACCAACATTCCCAAAATTGTTTGTTGAATCAACAACACAAACATAAGCTCCTGGAGAAGGGGTTGAAGTAGAAATTTTATTGGACAAAGGAAACAGAGTGGATAAAATGTAATACCCCAGAATTAAAGGCCTCGACATGGAATTAGTCTTATACATTTCGGCAATTAAAATCGATGCCAATGGTCATTGTGTTAGCCGATGGCACAATATAATTTTCTACATCATGTAAATATGCAATCAATAAAATACCGACAACTAACTATGTCAATGCAACATTAAAGAGATGGGGGCATCATTTCAGAAGGAAAGGGTGGGGGAAAGATATTCAAATGGGTATGATTTTAAGGAAACATATTTATTTAAAAGTGTATGAATGTTGGCGAATATTACCAATTCTTAAAATGCCAACTATAAAATGATTAGCGATATTTTTCAAAAAATATTTTAATTTCCAAGGATTTTATATCGTTTATATAATAATTTGGTGATTTTTAGGGTGAAAAAAAATTACCCCATCAAAATTAGGCAAATTGGGGCTTCAAAAAATGCAAAATGGTGAATATTTTTTGGGAGAAAAACATGGAAAAATAGCCCACTAGGCTAAAATTCGCCCCTAAAATTATCCCTGTATTCAAACCCTTGAGCCAATGGGGAAAAGAAATAAAACTGTCAACTACGCATTTTGTCCTTTGTGCCCAGTCATCCAAAAGTGGTTGAGTTAGTTAATGCATGGGGATGGGAAGAGTATGGGAGTCAAAATTTTAATTGGGAAGCCACCCTTTTTTGGGAAAATATGTTTTTGACTTGTTGGGAAAGTAAATGCTTGGAAATGCATTCCCATCCCATTGTTGATCAATCAGTTTGGCTCTCTCACATTTTGGGGAGCTCCTGTGCATTTCCCTTCATGGTTTTGGGTCTTGTTGAATGTTTGTGCAGCTGGGAAGTCATTTTTTGGGTCTTTGAGTGTATGTGCAGCTGTGGCCTATGGTTGGGTGTAACATTGCAGTGACATAACTAGTTGCGGGGAAGCTTCTTCTCAAGATGAGTATTCTTATATTTAACTCTGCAATTGTATTTTCTTTGTAAATTATCATGAACATGTTAAATGCTTGAACAAGATGAATGTTGCTTGTTTTATGAGTATGAACAACATGTATGTGTTGAATGAAATTTCTTTGCTTTCATTGTAGATTCCATTATGCATCTGTAATTGTTTTATATTCAATGATTTTTATGGTTCATGTTCATCAGGCTTATATTTCCTGATTAAATTATAGCAGTTCCTTAGTTCGCGTCCTCTCGGGAGGGAGGGAATGTGACATAAAAGAGGAAAGAAGGAGCAAGAATTGGAAATAAATCTCTATCTATTGCAACTTGAGCCTAGTAAATGGAAATATTGTACCTTCCTGATGGAAAAAGGACCGATATCCTTGTCTGAACATAGGAGGAATATCTAAGAGCTTAAGGATAAATGGGTTGAAGAACTATCCCAATGGGACGATTTGCAGAAGGATCTACAAGAACTGAGAAATATTAATTTCTTGAAATAAGAAAAGCAACAACTAGGTAAGGAGATGTACAACCTAATTCAATAATTGTTGAGCTGTAGAGCTATATCCACATCTTATCCAATCTTCTTATATGAACAGATGGTTCTATTTAAAATCATAGAACTAAAAGAAGGGAGACCCTATCACCTATTTTCAACCCCTAAATACTTGGAGACCTTCATTAAGAGTGATTTTTCCGATCAAAATTTTCTATGTGAATCATTTTTGCATGAAAGAGCATGCCCTATGGACGTCCACTCCAAACCACTTCCTTATTTGGGAGGTATTCAACTAAGATAATTTACTTCATTTGTTACCAATCAGTATGCATTGGTGGAGTTCCATTCAAAACATATAGAAGAATGAGACACATCCTACCTTTGGGTTCAAAGTGAGCCCCAATCTCCTACATCATCAAGTATCAAGAATATAAGACAATTACAATCTCCTCAAAAGGATAGTCAGATGGAAGCCTTCAAACAAGAAGTTGTCTCTTCCTGTTTCAAGTTGATATCTTAGCAAGAGGTCTTTGCAAGAGAAGGAATCCAGGGTAGATCAGATACTTCTTATATTTTTTTGAGATAAAGAGATCCATACTGTGTTGAAACTTCAAATATTCCTTGGCCCGGTTGCCCAGCTATGTTGCATGTATTAACACTTGTGGACTTAGTAGGTTGGGACTGGGATTTAAGCTTCCTATTTTATGGTGGGAAACAATAAAATAGAAGAGCGTGTATCGACTGACTAAGAATGCATAGAAATCGTGTTGGGATGATTTAATTGCATGCAATGTGTTCAGGAATCCAAAATATCAATCTCAACCTTCTTTCAATATTACCCATCTCCATCAAACGATTTTGAATCAAAATCAGATTCATACTAGATGGGTTCTGAAATATCCTTTTCTCCTATACCTATCAATGTTGTTTCCCCTGTTTCACCTTACTTTTCCAGGAAGATATCTTTCGAGGTTAAGATCCCAAGAAGATATCTTACCAGGTTCAAAATGGATCTAGACTGGTATAATCTATTTTTTTTATTCTAATAATTCCTAATATTTACTATGATTATGAACTTGATCTCTTGATTTGTGCTAACTTATGTCAATTCAATAAAGATAGTTCAAAAAATTGAAGGATTACAAGTGTAGCAACCCGCTGAGCTTAAAGAAGAAATGAATGTTTGGTGCCAGCTATTACTTCCTGGAGCTAGTTCCTTGCATTGATGTAGCAGCATCAGTATCTTTCCACGCGGTCAATCAAGACTGGGTATTGCTGAAACAATCACAACATCTCCCCTTCGAATCATTTGAGTCCATTCGAACCATCCGTCACTCAAAGTAACAATGCAGGCCTGGATGCATACAACATCATTCAAATATATTTATGGTTGTAACCCTTTTAGTTGTAACATGGAGGCCTGAAGATCATAGATCTTCATAGCTTCTCGACATTAGTGGATCTGGAGTATGTCACCTGTGTATAAGTATGGAGAAGTGATCTGAATCGGGGGTTCTTTCATTGGTTGTTAGCATTTGATTGTAAGAAGTTGTAACAAAGATTATTATAATTGTGGTTTTACTTTCCTAATACAAGGAGCAACAATTATGCATATCTTTGTGTTCTAATTTTTGTTAGTTAGTGACATATCTGTTAGGATGCCAAGGCCCAAGTTCTCATAGAGCTCATTGAGTTAAGTAGATGCTTTAGTTTTTCTTATGTTAATCTGGTGTGGAATTATAGTAGGATTATTTACAGCATGCTGAAACAGTAGTTAATGATTGGAATTTCCTTTGGCTTGAAGAAACAATGTGGTGTGATAGTCGATTGTGTCAAGTAATATATTTTTCTTTTTATACAAGTGTGTTAGACCATTGTTACAATCAAGCTCAACTCTGATTATTACTGTTAATTGTATTTCTTAGGATTTTTTGAATTAGATGGTTATGGTTTGGGTTACTGTAGTATGATATCTTCGGGGTTTGATTTCTTGCAAAAGTATTTCTAGCTCATTCTTAGATCAATGAATATTGGATTGTTGTCGTAGGAAGGTAAAAGTCCCTTGAATTCTTAGATGGATAATTTAGATTAGCTTTATCAATGAGTTGAGCTTGGCTGAGAAGTCGGGTAGGATAATTGATTTATATTCATTTGATCAACTACTTGAGTGTTTATGCATAGATTGTGCATAGTTACCTTTGAAATAAAATACTTCCTCTGGTTGATAATTTATGCTACATGAGTTTTAGTTGTTTAATTAATTAGATAGCTAAACTACCCAACAACATCTAGGGCTATGATTTTCTGGTCTAATAAGACCCTCAAATCCCTCTTTTTTTTTCCTCAAGAAAAAATTATATTATATTTTGAGGAGAAATGTAATACATTCTTCAAAAAGACTCAAAACAGATACATTCAGGGACCACCTAATATTTCAATAATCATAAATTATTTGTAACAGTGTTACAAAAGATTAGCATTCCATGTTCCATGTGTAGTACTATCATCTCAAAAAAAAAAAAAACAATACATACATTTCAAGAATAGACTTTTCCTTTAGTGATGCAGGAGCATCTTTCTCTCCATCTAAATTCAAGTTCGATGTCTGATTAGGCCTAGTTCATTAGAGGAAATTTCAATTTAAAATGGGCCTTCTAAAAGTAATACAAATTCCATGTCATCATGTATTATCCAATCAAAATGATTTAAAATTAAAAAAGGGCGCACCTCTCAAACAATTTTTTAATATCAATTTGGGGATAGGTACTAAAAAAACTACTTTTTTGTTCATATTTTCGACATATATCCCTATGTTTTTACTCAAATTTTGATCAGGAGAGCTCATTAGTTGCAGAATTAAATTCCACATCCAATGAGTACCCACTCGGCATACTTTTGACGGTCCTCTCTACCCTAAAAACAAGAAATACTTAAAAAATGTGATGATGATGTCGTCGTCACATTTTTTAGGTATTTCTTGTTTTTGGGGTAGAGGGGCCCCTCAAAAGTATGCCAAGTGGGTACTCGTTGGATGTGGAATTTAATTCCAAATCCAATGAGCTCTCCTTATCGATATTTGAGTAAAACCACAAGGAATACGAAAAAAATAGTTTTTTCTTTTCTTTCTCCAAAATTAGTAAATATTATTTTCTTATTTTAACTATATTTTACTAATTTTCCTTAGGAGGTTCATTTTGAGTTGAAATTTCCTCTAATGTGGAGTCTTAAATTCTGAATTGATGGTCTTTGAACCATCACATTGTAATTAAACTTATGTAAAATATGTTGTTCTACATGGATAATGAGTCAGTTAGGTAAGTCACTAGGTGAGTGATGAGTCATTGATGAGTCATGTAACATAACCCTCATCTAATGGTAGCGAGTCATAGGATAGGTTTGATAGTTTGAGTTAATTAATAATGTTGTTGATTGTATTGGGGATATGAACCAGAATGGTTCATGAATCCAATTATGTATATATGTATTCCTATGAGGCATAGAGAAAAAGACAGGAGACATAGAGAGTAGGTAGAGGGATACATAGATAGAGAGGTTTGTAAGGCCTGTAGGAAACAGAGGAAGGGCCAACTAAATATGTATCAGGCCTAAGGAGATCAGAACACAGGTTCTGAGACCATTTTGTATGTACAGTTTCATTAGATGAATGAAAAAACCTATTTTGGCATAATTCTATGTGTATAAATTGCATTCTGTCTTAATGTGTGAAATTGTGAGTTAAATGGTTGTTTGGTTTCTGTAAAAGATTGACAAGGATGTGTATGAGTTCAAGGTTTATGAAAATGGGAGAAACAGAGATTGATTGATCGATTATCTAGTCAATAGAAGGAGAATTAGGTAAACAATCCTTGAGGATTTCATTAATGAAATGCGCGTGTAGATTTAACCTTGTTGTAGGTATGGAGCGAAATCGATCACTGCAAGAATTGATGAGAATTGAGATCTAAATGTATGTATGTTTGGATAGATGAGATCAAGCGTAAGAATATCCTGCAGCTGGGAGAACTTCCGTTGAAGAATAGAGGAAGGAATAACATTCTGCAAAGGAATTTAAATCAATGATGGAGATTGGATCTGCAAAGATATAACGGTTAGAAATTAGATCCACAAAGTTAAATGAAGTTCCGAATTTGATGAAAGATCAACCGAAAAAAAATGTTTTACAAAATAAATCAACGGTTGAGGATAAGATATGCATCAAAATAAAGATCGACAGTCCAGATCCACCCCGAAGAAGATCAATGGTTCGGAAAGAAGGTTGCGGGTGAAAATTTGAAGGAGTTGTAAATTTTAAAAGAATGAAAAAGTGCATCCCACATCCCACATCCCACATGTGGGATAGACTATTGTGGGCTCGTAGTTGTGAGAGGATTGTTTTTAATTGGAAATTGTAATCCCACATCCTATATCCTGCAAGTTTCAGAAACAGAGTTGCGGGAACTCTGTTACGGAAGGGAAAATTTGGCCGAAGTGCTAAATTAAGAGGTTCTTTAAAACTTAGAACCTACAGTATTCCTAGGGAAGCTGATTCAGATTGGTTTACTGGTTTGATTTAGTGATTTGAATTTAGTACTCTGGTTCAGGTTGGCATGATTTGGTATCACAGTGGGACAAATATTCCGTGTAGTAGCTTAGTTGATTGGTTGAGCCTATGAAGAAATTTCAATAGGAGAGCACTTATAATACCATGGGATCAAGCTATATAAAATGCTCGAGATGGTATTAATGGAAAGAAGGAGACTTGCTACGAAATCCTGGATGCAACTCACTGACTGAGCATGAGGATAATCTTAGTGATGCATGAGGAGGGAAGAAAATTTATTTTGCATGAAAGGTAAATCAATCTCTGATTTTCAATATTTATTTTAAAATGGAAGACTACCTCATTGCAGCTATCTCTACTACTGGAACCTAGTTACCTATACGATGTCAACATAGATAATTTTACCTTTTATATTGCCAGTTTACAACTCCTTTGCTGGAGCATGCCAAGCTGTATCACTTAGGACATTTGCTATAGTTGTGACAAGGTTCTTGGTGATTGATTGAGCATGGATTGAGCCCATATTTCTTTATCAACCATATCCAAAACTAGAGAGATCAGTCATACTCTGCAACAATGATCTGGCCATAAATTCATAAAAGGTAAGCATGCATCCTTTTTGGGGGGATACAAACCAACATTGAAGCTCAAGATAGCAGTTGTATTCTTCAGGTCATGTACCTTACGAATGAATTTAACAACCCTGAAACTCCCTCCTTTTATTTAAACCAGAGTAATTGCAACAAGAGGGTCAAGTCAATAATGACTCTAGCTAATTCATTTTTTTTTATAGACCTGATGCTCCACTAAGCTATTGGTAATTGACACGGTGTTAATTAATTTCCACAATAGAAGGAAAAATTTCATTTGGACCATTTGGGCCATCTAGTGTTCCAGTTCCCAAACTATCAAGGTATCCTTATGAGTAAATCAAAGGTCATTGCACAACACTTGTTGGAATCAATGAAAAATTCAGTCTGTTAGACACAATTCTCACTGAGAGGGGGCAGATGAATCAATGAGCTAAGGATTCAACTCAATTTCAACATCTTTTTCTACCAAACTTATCATTCCCACAGCCATCTCTTTCATCAAGTTTTCTTGTCTATTATCATGTCACCATCTCCTGGTCATCTTTGCACCAACATCTTTGTCTTTCCCAAATCATCTTCAAATGACCACAGAATGGGTCATTTGACTCTCTAGATGTTCCATGCTTGTCATGCTTTATTTTCAATGCCATTATGCATGTCCTTTGTCATATATATCCTTCATGTCTTGTTCCAATTACACCTTGTCATGTCATCATGCTTAGACATCTCTTCGAATCGTTGTTTGTTATTTCTTGTTTTAATGAAATAGTCAATTAAAAATTCTAAACATTGCATCTCTCCAATAGTAAGATGTGTCTCTTAAAAAGTATGTCTTAATTCTTTTTATTAAATTTCTATTTATTTTTCTAAATACATTCCTATAGCTTCTTATTTAATAAACTCTGTTCATTATTTTTCACTAACTTTGTAGGTCCATCTTTTGCATATATGACCATCATAATGCAAACTGGAAGTATTGTTGGATAGCCACCTCAACAAGGATCAAATCCATGTCTCCTTTTCAACTTTTTTATACACACACGTTATCTGGAGATCATTTGAAAATAGGCTTCCAAACTGTTTAATTTAACACTTATACAAAATTGTTTTTAACTTGTAAAAACATTTTTTCTTCTACTTTGGCAGATTGATTTCTCCCTCATGTGATCACCATAAGGAATCCTACAAGCATGGCTAGATATCCATTTCAAATATGAACAAGGCCATCTCACAAGATAAATCTGTTGACACACACACAACCTCTGGCAAGCATTTCAAAATAGCTTCTCAACCTCTTTTGAACATCAAAACATATTTCTTCCCATTTTGGAAGACTCCTATTTCACACGTGTGAACACTCTATGGAGACATGAAGCTAGGAGCAGATGGACAACTTACCAAAGAATGGATCAATGACATTTGATAAATTTACTTGCACAAAGACAACCCTTGGCAGGCATTTCCAACTGACCTCTCAAACTCTTGTTTTTAACACTTGGTCAATTTTCTTTTGTTCTCATTATGAAAAAGATTATGTTTCCTATTTTTGGCAAATTGATATTTTGCATATGAGACCATCATAAGACAACCTGAAGTTGTGGCTGGATATTCAGCTCAGCAAGGAACATGACTATGCTACTTGATGAATTTTATCATCAAAATAACCCCTCCTTTCAGGCATTTCAAAATGCCTTTTCAATTTCCTGAATCTAACACAACTAATTTTGTTGTGTTCTTTAAATGCAAAATAATATTTTTCTTACTTTTGGCATATTTATATCTTTGTCATAAAACACTCCACATGATAACTGAGACCATGGTGAGATAGCCTCTTCAATAAGTTGTAGGATAGTAGCTTCAGAATATTTTGATCATACACCTATAAGGTACGGCGCACATTTTCCTAAGGTCACATGAGCCAGTTTTTCCAACACTTTTCATAGTGTGGTCTAATAAACCTAAAACACTGTTTTGGTAGGTTCATAACTCCTTCCTTAGCTACTTCCAAGATATTCTGAAGATATGATCAGGGAGGAAAAATATCAATCTACAAGACCCCCATATGGTGTGGGCAGTTTCTTCAACACACAATTTGTGGTGGGCATTTTATTAAGGCTACCCGAGCCAATTTTCCAACACTTAGTCATTTTCAGGACTTTCTCCAAAATTTATTCTAAAACCTCATTTTGGAAGATTCAACTTTTTCTTCAGACATGCTCAAGGATAGATAATACCATGGTTAGGTAGACAAACCAACACACTACAAGACCCCCATGTGTTGTGAGAATTTACTCTAACCCATAATTTAGGGTGGGCATCTTTTTGAGGCTACTTAGCCATGGCATCATGCTTAGACACCTCTTCAAATCTTTATTTGTTATTTATTGTTTTAATGAAATAATCAATTAAAACTTCTTCTAAACATTGCATCTATCCAATAGTAAGATGTGTCTCTTCAAAACTCTGTCTTAATTTTTTTTATTTAATTTTATGTTTATTTTTCTAAATACATTTCTGTAGCTTCTTATTTAATAAACTGTGTTTATTATTTTTCATTAACTTTGCAAGTCCATCTTTTGCATATATGACCATCATAATGCAAACTGAAAGTATGACTGGACAACCACCTCAATAAGGATCAAATCCATGTCACCTTTTGAAATTTTTGACACACATGCATTATCTGGAGATCATTTGAAAATAGGATTCCAAACTGTTTAGTTTAACACTTAGACAAAATTGTTTTTCTTGTGAAAACTATTTTTCTTCTACTATGGCATATTGATTTCTCCCTCATGTGATCACCATAAGGAAACCTACAAGCATGGCTAGATATCCATTTCAACAATGAACAAGACCATATCACAAGATAAATCTATTGACACACACACAACCTCTATAAAGCATTTCAAAATAGCTTCTCAACCTTTTTTGAACATCAAAACATATTTCTTCCTATTTTTGCACTCCTATTTCACATGCTTGAACACTCTATGGAGACCTGAAGTCGAGAGAACATGGACAACTTACCAAATAATGGATCCATGACATTCCTTGGTGGGC
Source organism: Pseudotsuga menziesii (assembly GCA_001517045.1). Lineage (NCBI taxonomy): Eukaryota > Viridiplantae > Streptophyta > Pinopsida > Pinales > Pinaceae > Pseudotsuga > Pseudotsuga menziesii. Next base: position 176,708 of record LPNX010449244.1, on the reverse strand, counting down.
ATTTCCAATTGACCTCTCAAACTCCTATTTTTAACACTTAGTCAATTTCTGTTTGTTCTCACTATGCAAAATATTATTTTTCCTATTTTTGGAAGTTTGATATTTTGCATATGAGACCATCATAAGACAACCTGAAGGTATGGATGGATAGTCAGTTCACCAAGTAACATGAATATGGTACCTGATAAATTTTATGATCAAAATAACCCCTCCCTGTGGGAATTTCAAAATGTCTTTTCAATTTCCTAACTCTAACACTTGACCAATTTTCTAGTGTTCTTAAAATGCAAAATAATATTTTTCTTACTTTTGGCAGATTTATATCTTTGTCATAAAACACTCCAAGGAATAACCGAAACCATTTTTAGATGCACCCATCAACAAGATATAGCCTAACACTTTCATATTATTTTTCTCATCATCCTATGAGATAGGGAGGGCATTTCCCTGAGGCCATTGAGGCAGTTTTGCCAGTACTCGAATAGTGCAAAACAACCTGAAACTCTGTTTTCACATACCATTATCTTTGTCATCAAGCATCTTCTTTGAGAACATATACTGTGGTGAGATAGCATCTTTAACAAGATGTAGTATGATAGCTTCCGATAATTTTTATCATACACCTGTAATGTCCCTCTTATACCTGGGTGCCAATATGTGCAGAGAAGGGTGAAGTTTTTGTTCTGTTATTACTATAGAGGAGTCCAATCTGTTAGCAACAACCTTTATAAGAAAATTTCATATCAAATATGTCAAAAACCATGCGCATTGTAAAACAATCATCTGAGAATTCTGTTTAATGTAATTCACAACATGTCATCATCATAGTGCCCTGAAAACGACTTACTATGCATACCGTAAAATAGTAAGATAACAGTAACACATTTTCTAATTATCTTTTTCAGTATTATCTTCTTGTAAAGAATAGAGATCTGGCTTTTCTCCCTTGATAGACTATCTATTGTCTTTATAAGGATTAAGGAGAAATCTTCCCTAAACAGTCCTTCTTAGAATTCAATTCATACATAAGAATACTTTCTACAACATCCTCACCATGAGAATAGATAAAAGGTAATATACCAAATGTACCTAAGATAACAACATCAAGGACACTCAAATTGCGACATCCTAAAAGAACTGGAATTGATTCTTAGAAGGAATGCGAAACTGTTTTACTCTACATCAAGAAGACTTAGTTATACCAATTGGATTAAGCTCATTTTTACGTTGCTTGACCATACAACATCCTTAAATAATACCCAAAAATAACATACATATTCTTTATTATTTTCTTTTCCATGTGATCCTCATGCTACTTTGCAAACCTCCTAAACCAACTTAAGTCATAAGGACATTTCATACTACAAGCAAGGAGACCAGGAGGTTATTTTCACTACCTCCATTTTCCACTTAATTTACAACTAGACTATATAGGAGACATACACAAGTACATGTAGGTTATGTTTATTTAGAATTTCCTTGAGTTCATTTATATTTATCTTGAGTTCTTGTCATTGCAGGATAATTCGACTACTTGTCCTGCAAGCACTTCAATAATTCTATACAACCACGATTAGGTGATCTTTATCAATTCATAGGTGATTCAATAGACATAGTTAACATAGGCATGACAGATACAATGGTTTGTTCACATAACAGTCCTTGGAAATGATACAGATCTATATCAACAGTTTTAATTATGCATGAATAAAATCCCTATCACCAATCTTATAGTATTCATCGCTCTTCGAAGCACAAGCAACAGGAAAAGGGGAAAGAATCCCCGAGGCAGCTGTTAAGATACAACAGGGTTAGAACAGTTACAATTTGATAAATAAAATAAAATAATCTATTGCAGAATCGAATGTACATATACTGTATGGTGCCCTACCATACTTTCGTCATTCACATCCTCATTACAACACCTTCCATGTGCTTCACAACTTAGCTTTAAAATCTTCAACTATTCAAAGAGGAAATATAAATGCTACGAAACATATCACGAAGTTTACTCATTCTAATAATGCAGCTAGAAACTTTAACAACTAATGCTAGAAACTAGTAATTAAAACTTCGTTTTCTAAGTTAAAAGACTGGACCAACTGAAAGCTCGACTTCGACTTTCCACCCAACCAACTGACTCTATGTTGCGTGCGTTACTCCAACTAGAGTCACCCCCGAGCTTGGGCGAGGAACCCAATAAGGTAAAGGGGAAACATTCCCAAGTGTTATAAACAAGTTTCATGGTTCGACCACATCGTTTATCAACACAGTGCTAACCAACTACCCATATTGGGGCCTTTACTCTTTACTCTGGACTGTACATAATACAAAACTCCCTTATTTCACAGTATAAGTGTAAAAGTGTATTTTCTTGATGTATTTGATAATCCTTCTAATTGAAGTGACGAATTCTACTTGATGTTCCCATGAAGTATGGATGTATTATTGTCTGTTATGAACCCCACTAATACGCTAACATGCAACTTCATATTACTATATCAAGTCTATCAAAACATACTGACATAGATTCATCTCTTGTGCAGAAAAATATACTTAAGATAACCACAGCATTCTGAAGCTCGCAAGTTCACAACAAATTTTAAATGCAATTGTGGTGTATTTAGCGAGGACATCAATACATGTAATTTAGGGTCATGCACCAACTATCATAGAAATTGTCAACTAAGGAGTAAGCAAGGTTTTTGAAAACTTCAACAAGCAAAAAGATAGAATAGATCCTTCAAATGCAGATAAGACAGGAACAATTTTGAAAGGGTATGGTCACCAACTCGGGCCGAAGAGGTTCTTCACAGTTTTATTTTCAATCCAGGAATGGTTAATAGTTTTCCAGCATCTTATTGGTCAAAGGATTACCATTTTGTAGGTCTAGAAACCATTCAAATATAGAGTCAATAGTCTAACTCTAAGTCATCGTAAAGTCTAGTTCACCATTAATTAATTACAGTCTTCGATTATCTTGAGTCTTGATGATGGATAATTGGATTCTTTGACCTACCAAATTCAACATTTAGATTTTTCTACTTTGATTATAAAACTCAAACAAAATTCAAATTCAATTTCAATAATGAGTAATTGACCCATCAACTTCAAACTGAGATAGAAAGACTGAAAACGTAATCTATAATTCAATGCCTACAATTTCGACCATCAATTTCAAAGACAAGAGAGAAATATTGGCATTTGACCCATTCGAGTGACTTTCTCATTTTCCAGTAAGTCTCTTCGCTCTGTTAAAGTTCCACGTAACCTTTTAGGGAGGTATTTTTTGGAGGGCAATAGTTTCTCAACCTGTTTTGATTTTGACTCCTTTATTAGAGTTGATTTGATCGAAAGAATAGTAAAAGGTGTTTATGTGCTCTTTGTTCACAAATACTTGATTGATGTACACATTTACAAGGCCATTGATGTGAATTTTCCGCAAACAAGTACGGAAATATTCAACAACCAAATTTCAGGCAAGGCAGCATACAAAAGAGATAACATGCTACGGATATCCATAACCAGGCTGGGATTCACCCGATGATAGTCTACTGCTATCCCACAAACAAAAGGAAAAATGGGGTCCATATGAACAACCTGCTGAAGAAAAATGTAATTGGAAAGGATTTACCCAAACACCCAGCAACGACCCACATGATAGTGGCGTCATTTTTGGTTTATACCAATTGACATGCAGAAAGATTGCACGATAATCAATAAAATAACCGGAAGGAACTCTACCTCTCCAATCTTCACAAGTAGCAAGGTAAGATGATGTGTAAAATCCAACATGTCACGATGGGTCGATGGGTAATCTAACCAAGATTTCACATACAGCTCCTAAAATCATAAAAAGGACATCACAAGCGTTCCAACTGGGATTTTCACATGCAGCTCTAAAATAATAATAACATAACACACATCACCAGCATTCTGACAGTGAACTTCACATGCAGCTCTAAAACAATAATAAAAAGAAAAAATATCACTAGCATTCCAACTGCGATCTTCACATGTAGCTCTAAAACAATGATAAAAATTAAAACACACCACTCGCATTCCGACTGCGATCTTCCCATGCAGCTCTGCAGCTCTACGCTCTTGGATTGGTCTGCTCACCTTTTCCTGTGGCTCCTTGCAAGTCCTGGACATTTTCGAGAGGCTTTATTTCTTTTTTTTCTGTCCCCCCTAATAGCTTGCATTTCCCTCCTTAAAAGGTCGCAGAGTTCTCAAATTCTTCTCTTCCCATGCATGTGGGATAAACAATATTGCCCATAACTCGGCAACTAAAATCACTTCTCTTTTGGTATTTTTTTTAACCTTTCCAATTATACCTCATAGTATCCCTCGCTTTTTCCTTTAACTGCACTACCTTTTCTATTTTAATTATATTAACCCTTTTCAATTTCTGATAGCGCTAGAGGTTTTTTGTGGAACATTCGCATTTTTTATAATATAAATCTTTTTTGTGGAACATTCCCATTTTTATAATATAAAGCTCTCATATGGAAACTACGCATCACCACATTTAAAATAATGCCAAATAATGTCTCATTCTATATATATATAGCATAATATGATGCTCCACAACATACGAAGGGAAAATATTCTGACTTCTAAAGCTTTTTCCTTTAATAATGGTTGTGTATCAATATGCTTTTCTTACAAATGTATCCCATTGTGCTATCTTTTTAATATATATATATATATAGCTGTTAAAAAGTAATTGTTATATTAGCATATATAATGTGGTATAAAGAGCTTTTTAACTATACATAGGTCATTGTGTAAATTAATATAAGAGTTAGCTCTCCATACTTCAATCGTTGCATGGTTCCCTTGTTTTAATAATTAAAGCATTGTTTTTCTTAATCGACTCCAGTTTAGATACCAAAGACTATCATGCTAGTGATTAAACACTACTCTCTATTATCTTAGTATTTACAAGCACACAACGATTTATTCATTGAGTTTCTCGGTTCACCTTTTCCGAAAAGCCCTTTCCCCCTAGTGTGTTCATCGCCAAATGTTGTTTTAGTCGTTCAAAGCTTTCAGTCATTAACCCTATCAATTATAACCACAACTAGACAGAGGTTTATAGTCGATACTTACAGTGATGCTTACTTACACTGTGAGTTCTAGGTCGAGGCAGCGATGGATGTTACATTCTCTCTCCCTTGAATTAACACCGTCCTCGGTGTCACCTGTTTTCTGAGCCTTGTCTCCTTTTCTTCTTCAGGTTCTTAATGCTTGCTTTTATATTTGTTACTCCCTCTTGACAGGTGGGATTAGGTCACCAAACCTGCATTTTAAGCATATATATGCATTTCTACTACATCAACATTGATAACAATATATAACTCAGAAATCTAACACTATACAATTTTCATAACATGTTAGTTCTATTGCCAATAATTAACATATATGTACCAGTTTACCTGTACTGCACATACCTTTTCCTGCCATTATTCTTTCCTCTAGATGTCCTCCATCCAAGTACTCCAAGTGCTAACAATACTCCATGTACCAATACAAGCCACCCAACACATGGACGATACCATATGCCCTTGTTTAGGCGTATCTCCTTCTTTTGCTATGCAGGGTGCTTCACCATTATTTCTTTCTTTGGATGTCCTCCATCCCATCACATCAAGTGATAATAGTACTCTAGGTACTAATTCAAGCCACCCAACACATGGACGATACCCTATACCCTTCTTTAGGCGTATCTCCTTCTTGCGCTATTTAGGGCGCTTCACCAAGCTGAGGCACTCCGTTCTGGCACACCCCCACAGTGCCTAGAGGTTATTTCTCTTCACATAGTCCCCCCACTCTTGTGATAGTCCTCTCAATGTGTGCGGAATGAGTCTTAATCCAAAATGTCTTACATCTAGGCGTCCCCAGAATGCATAGTGGTCCCTCACTGGCCTGGGGGAAACAAGGTAGCCTTCATCCACTACCTCCATCACCACTTCCTTGTGGTAATAATTTCTCATGCCTAAAATCACTCCATAGGTGGTCAGCACATCATATCATTGATTCAAAGAACATCAAACTTTTTAACATAAGTCACGTCTTACTTCATTTCTCATTCACCGGATAAGAGTCTTTATACTAGTGCACTCTTTTACCACTAAGGCATTCTATTGATTTCTTAAGCACAATGTATTTTATTACTTACCTTGGCTGCATTGTAGCCCAAGTTCATATGTAAATCTACTTTCATGTCTTTGAAATATTTTTTGTTGTACCTTGCGAGTATGTATGAAAGATCAATAGTCTCTATGTTTGCACAACCTGATTTCCTAGGCTTCTCTTGCATGCCCAATATTACATTGCATCTAACCACAAATTTTTCATTCAGTTTCTGCATTCACATAGCACTCATTTAGTAGTTAATGGAATCTAATTGGAGATTCTTTAAGAAAACCATGTTTTACTTGATAACAGTTCACAAAATAGCATCTTATATCATCATTCACCACTATTTCCAAAGCAAAACAATAGCAATTCTATGATAAAATTTACCTTAGGTTTATGTCCATTTAGGCTGCAAGGTCATATGCTATTATTTTCCACACCTATAGGGGGAGCATCAAGGGTCTATTCCTGTTGTTTCTTTATGGACCCAAAACTTGAGAACCAGTAGTACTTATGAATCTATTATCCCCAACCAGAAACAATTGTTCTTAGCTAACAACATTTTGTTCATAAAGGTGTCAGCATTTATGTAGTTTTGCCTTACTATTAACATTCATTTGGCATATTTTTGTATACATGCATAATCCTAACAATATGCGTTTTTAATATAGTCATCCTTTCAGCATCACTTATGTTTTCAGTTAGATTTTGCACATAATGAATTTAGCTACACTTGCTAGGATTTTGGCGTAATATATTTACTCTTTTAAATTATTTATTCATCAAAATTCATTAATAGCTACCTTGTCATCTTACTCGCCTTTTCTAAAATGGTGTAAAGTCAGTTTTTACTTACTTTTCATGACATGATGGGACTTCTCAAAAGAGTGAAAACATATCCTCATGAGTCACCTTTTATTCATTGCTAAAGGTACAGAACTTTAAATTCCTATTCACCAATTCCTTACCAATATGTATTAGTTCAATAGCAGCGAGTCCAACTATGAATGTAAACCCTAAAGTTTGCTTCTCAATTTTTTTTTGTCTTGTGCGCATTTATGTAGACTTCCATACCTTTACCAAATTTTTTGTGCAACTCAAAAGGAGAGGGTATACTTGTCTTAATCATGGACAAAAACATCTTCAGAATAAACAAGATATCAACACAGCTATGTACTTACCTCATTGGGCCTCACATTGAAGTGGAGAGGTTATTTCTGCATAACTACAACATCAACCAATACATATAATTACTTGAAGTTGCTACACCTTGGGGTACTTTTGTTGTAGATCAACGTGAGTCCGTTGATTCCTATTATCTCAAGCCAACTTGATCGTCAATTTACAAAAACAAAATAGGTAGAATCATTTTTCAGCCCAGATAGGCCCAAGTGTTTCGACCTTTGCTCTGATACCATATGTAATGTCCCTCTTATACCTGGGTGCCAATATGTGTAGAGAAGGGTAAACTTTTTGTTTTGTTATTACTACAGAGGAGTCCAATCTGTTAGCAGCAACCTTTATAAGAAAATTTCATATCAAATATGTCAAAAACGATGCACATTGTAAAACAATCATTTGAGAATTCTCTTTAATGTAATTCACAACATGTCATCATCATAGTGCCCTGAAAATGACTTACTATGCATACCGTAAAATAGTAAGATAACATTAACACATTTTCTAACTATCTTTTTCAGTATTTCCTTCTTGTACAGAATAGAGATCTGGCTTTTCTCCCTTGATAGACTATCTATTGTCTTTATAAGGATTAAGGAGCAATCTTCCCTAAATAGTCCTTCTTAGAATTCAATTCATACATAAGAATACTTTCTACAACATCCTCACCATGAGAATAGATAAAAGGTAATATACCAAGCACACCTAAGATAACAACATCGAGGACACTCAAATTGCGACATCCTAAAAGAACTAGAATTTATTCTTAGAAGGAATGTGAAACTATTTTACTCTACATCAAGAAGACTTAGTTATACCAATTGGATTAAGCTCATTTTTACGTTGCTTGACCATACAAAATCCTCAAGGAATACCCAAAAATAACATACATATTCTTTATTATTTTCCTTTCCACATGATCCTCATGCTACTTTGCAAACCTCCTAAACCAACTTAAGTCATAAGGACATTTCATACTACAAGCAAGGAATACCAAGAGGTTATTTTCACTACCTCAATTTGCCACTAAATTTACAACCAGACTATATAGGAGACAAACAAAAGTACATGTAGGTTATGTTTATTTATAATTTCCTTGAGTTCATTTATATTTATCTTGAGTTCTTGTCATTGCAAGATAATTCGACTACTTGTCCTGCAAGCACTTCAATAATTCTATACAACCACGATTAGGTGATCTTTCTCAATTCATAGGTGATTCAATAGACATAGTTAACATAGGCATGATAGACATAATGTTTTGTTCACATAATAGTACTTGGAAATGATATAGATCTATATCAACAATTTTAATTATGCATGAATGAAATCCCGATCACCAATCTTATAGCATTCATCACTCTTCCAAGCACAAGCAACATGCAAAGGGGCAAGAATATTCGAGGCAGCTGTTAAGATACAACAAGGTTAGAACAGTTACAATTTGATAAATAAAATAAAATAATTTATTGCAGAATCGAAGGCACATATACTGTATGGTGCCCTACCATACTTTCGCCATTCGCATCCTCATTACAACACCTTCCCTGCGCTTCACAACTTAGCTTTAAAATGTTCAACTATTCAAAGAGGAAATATAAATGATACGAAACATATCATGAAGTTTATTCATTCTAATAATGCAGCAAGAAACTTCAACAACTAATGCTAACAACTAGTAATTAAAACTTCGTTTTCTAAGTTAAAAGACTGGACCAATTGAAAGCTCGACTTCGACTTTCCACCCAACTAATGACTCTATCTGTCGTGCGTTACTCCGCCTAGAGTCACCCCCGAGCTTGGGCGATGAACCCACTAAGGTAAAGGGGAAACATTCCCAAGTGTTCTAAACAAGTTTCATGGTTCGACCACACCGTTTATCAACACAGTGCTAACCAACTACCCATATTGGGGCCTTTACTCTTTACTCTAGACTGTACATAATACAAAAATCCCTTATTTCACAGTATAAGTGTAAAAGTGTATTTTCTTAATGTATTTGATAATCCTGCTAATTGAAGTGACAAATTCTACTTGATGTTCCCATGAAGTATCGATGTGTTATTGTGTGTTATGAACCCCCCTACTACGCTAACATGCAACTTTATATTACTGTACCAAATCTATCAAAACATACTGACATAGATTCATCTCTTGTGCAGGAAAATATACTTAAGATAACCACAACATTCTGAAGATCGCGAGTTCACAACAAATTTTAACTGCAACTGCGGTATATTTAGCTAGGACAGCAATACATGTAATTTAGGGTCATGCACCAACTATCATAGAAATTGGGAACCAAGGAGTAAGCAAGGTTTTTGAAAACTTCAACAAGCAAAAAGAAAGAATAGATCCTTCAAATGCAGATAAGACAGGAACAATTCTGAAAGGGTATGGTCACCAACTTGAGCCGAAGAGGTTCTTCACAGTTTTATTTTCAATCTAGGAATGGTTAATAGTTTTCCATCATCTTATTGGTCAAAGGATTACCATTTTGTAGGTCTAGAAACCATTCAAATATAGATTCAATAGTCTAACTCTAAGTCATCGTAAAGTCTAGTTCACCATTAATTAATTACAGTCTTCGATTATCTTGAGTCTTGACGACGGATATTTGGATTCTTGGACCTACCAAATTCAACATTTAGATATTTCTACTTTGATTATAAAACTCAAACAAAATTCAAATTCAATTTCAATAATGAATAATTGACCCATCAACTTCAAACTCAGATAGAAAGATTGAAAACGCAATCTATAATTCAATGCCTACAATTTCGACCATCAATTTCAAAGACAAGAGATAAACATTGGCATTTGACCCGTTCGAGTGAATTTCTCATTTGCCAGTAAGTCTCTTCGTTCTATTAAAGTTCCACGTGACCTTTTAGGGAGTTATTTTTTGGAGGGCAATAGTTGCTCAACCTGTTTTGATTTTGACTCCTTTCTCAGAGCTGATTTGATTGGAAGAACAGTAAAAGGTGTTTATGTTCTCTCTGTTCATGAATACTTGATTGCTGTACACATTTACAAGGCCACTGATGTGAATTTTCACCAAACAAGTATGGAAATCTTCAGCAACCAAATTTCATGCAAGGCAGCATACAAAAGAGATAACATGCTATGGATATCCATAACCAAGCTGGGATTCACCCGATGATAGTCTACTGCTATCCCACAAACAAAAGGAAAAACAGGGTCCATAGGAACAGCCTGCTAAAGAAAAATGTAACTGGCAAGGATTTACCCAAACGCCCAGCAACGACCCACATGACAGTGGCGTCATTTTCGGTTTATACCAATCAACATGTAGAAAGATTGCACGATAAGCAATAAAATAACCGGAAGGAACTCTACCTCTATGATCTTCACAAGTGGCAAGGTAAGACGATGTGTAAAATCCAGCATATCACGATGGGTTGATGGGTAATCTAACCGAGATTTCACATACAGCTCCTAAAATCATAAAAAGGACATCACAAGCGTTCCAACTAGGATTTTCACATGCAGCTCTAAAACAATAATAACATAAAACACATCACCAGCATTCCGACTACGAACTTCACATGCAACTCTAAAACAATAATAAAATGAAAACATATCACCAGCATTCCGACTGCGATATTCACATGTAGCTCTAAAACAATAATAAAAAGTAAAAACCATCACCCACATTCCGACTGCGATCTTCCCATGCAGCTGCGATCTTCCCATACAGCTTTGTAGCTTTACACTCTTGGATTGGGCTCCTCACCTTTTCCTCTAGCTCCTTGCAAGTCCTGTCCATTTTCGAGAGGCTTTATTTCTTTTTTTTTCCATCCCCGCTAATAGCTTGCATTTCCCTCCTTAAAAGGTCGCAGAGTTCTCAAATTCTTCTCTTCCCATGCATGTGGGATAAACGATATTGCCCATAACTCGGTAACTAAAATCACTTCTCTTTTGGTACTTTTTTTAACCTTTCCAATTATACCTCATAGTATCACTTGCTTTTTCCTTTAACTGCACTACCTTTTCTATTTTAATTATATTAACACTTTTTAATTTATAATAGCACTAGGGGTTTTTTGTGGAACATGGGCCCATTTTTA
>LPNX010449244.1:85118-160118 GCA_001517045.1 Pseudotsuga menziesii | reverse complement strand
ATGATGATATTGATGAAGACAATGATGATGATGGTGATGATGATGACAAGGATGATCATGAGGATAACGATGATGATGATCGTTGTCGTTATTGTCGTCAACAACATCATATTCATTGTCTTCATCGTGATCATGATCATCATGATCATCATCATAATGATCATCATCGTCGTCATCATCATCATGTTCATCGTTGAAGGGACTTATCTATAGGATCTCACTATAAGAAATGAAACCAATACAAATTATGACAAAATCGTAGTTAAATTAAATTAAATTAAATTAAACTACACTAAATTAAAAACATAGAGTTGTTTAACTATAATTAATTTAAAATGCAACAAAATATAAAATATTCAAATAATAAAAACCCAAAATAAACTAAATAAAATATAAATATGAAAAATAAAAAAACAAAACAAAACATAAAATATAAAATATGCAAATAAACAAAAAAAACGTAGATTTCAAAAACACGGGCACACTATCTTATTAGCATTCAAAAAAACCCGCATGGGATTTGCTCCGACTCCCATTTGGGGGTTTTCAATTTTGAACTTTCACTCAAGGATCTGGAACAAGCTATGATGTTTTTTTTACAGGAAGGGTAGGTGAAGGACTTTTCCTATTAATGCATCATACACTCCCTTTGCATTTGATCCCATGCTTCAAGAACCACCTTCCCCACCTCTAGAATGGAAGCAATGTTTACACCTTTAGGTTAGTTTCCATCTATGTTTTTCTTGATTACCTATTGTGTTTTTATTTTATTCATGGTTTTTTTTGTTGTTGTGGATATGGTGGAGATGAAATGGCTCAAATATCGTTGCAAGCATGAAGCACAAGCTTTCCAGGTGAACTTGGGAAATTCAATGTGAGAAACAAAACCAACAGTTATCGAGGAAAAGGAAGAAGGGAATGAGATATTTTAATGTTCCCATGCCTATGTTTGCTTGTTGTCATTTCACCTTTGGGGGGTAATTGATCACTATGAGCTATATGATTGCAAGGTGTTCTCTAAATGGGAAAGATGAAGAAGCTCTCAAGATGTGTTGGAAAGCATTGATGATCGGGATGAGGCCGAATGATTTTACTTTCTTGATGGTGATTCTGATTTGTGAAAACATCACGACTTATGAGCAGGGTAAGAAAGTTCATATCCTCACCATAAAATATGGATTTGATTCATATAATTTTGTGGGTATTTATCTAGTTGGCATGTCTACAAAATGTGGGTTTGTTTCTAGTTTTGTTCATTCCTTTTGGCCATCATGTCAAAATTCCCATGATTTGATAGTGCAAAGCTAGACTATGAATGCTTTTAATAGGATATGTAAGTGGCTATTCTGTTAATTATAATACAATAACTGGTGCTCTTTGGACTCGAAAACCTGATTCTCTTAGGTGCTAAGATAACTCCATGCCATGTTTCTTCTTTAAAGGGCCACTAGGCATTCTGTTTGAGAGGAATCTATGTTGGTTGTTACCATTTCAGAAACCATTTCAAAAACAAGGCTGTAATAACCCTATATGAACACACTTCCACCTGCTTCCTATAGTCTGCAATGAACTGCAAACTGCCAAAATTTGACATCCCTCCCTACTTGCAACCACAGTAAACACCGAACCGAATCAAAGGTTAACTATTAGTTGGATGGTGATATTGTTTAAGAGAGGTAAATAAAGTATGAAAATTTAAATTATTTGCATAGTTACAAGTCTGGAACATACATTTGGTAGTTGTCCTATATTGCTAAGAATGGTGTTCAAGGTTTGGAGTGGTGTGGTTTACATTGAATGCAAAACTAAAACTCTTATACACCTTACATTGGTAACCTTCACTGCTACTATAAAATTGTCATAATTAGAATTGTCATACTGTATTATTGCTGCTATATTTATATGAGTCCTCATACTTGAATGGAAGGTTATTGGTTGGTTAAATACTACAATTGAATTGTATATGGTTGCATGGCTAATGATCTCTTATATGCTAAAGTGCTATTGGATGACCTTGCTACTAATTCCATATATCTTGAATTGAATACATTGAATTGATATCATTTACATTTGCATATATAAGCACTAAATTAACTTAGTATGTCTTCTTCATTCATAGAAGTGATTGATTGAAAGGCACTGGTCACTAATACAATTGTGTAGAATATATAGTTGTTTGTCCTTGTAATTAAATAGAAAGAAGGTTCCCTCCAACCAAATGCATTTTCCATTTCACTAGAGTCCATGGCTAAGTTGTCGGAAAGACCAGAATAGGTTCAGTTCCATGAACATTTTCGTATAGAAATGTGTGGTATAGACTAGAAATGTGTTACTAGTTACCACTACTAGCCAGGAAGATAGGTCTAATGGAAACATGTTTCCTCATATCGTGTAAATTAGGTCCACAACCATAAATGGAATTGATTTAGCTTCATTGTAATTAAATTTGTGGCACTGTTGTGAACTTCCCTAGCCATTATTTGACTAGAATTCATTAAACCCTTTTTCAAAGATAATATTAAATGTCAAACTAGAAGCAAGGGAATACTCATTGTAAAGGGCAATGTGTAGTAATAGGAAGAAGATAGATATTACCAACAAAGGACAAACCAAGGAATCTTATAGTAAAAAAAAATATGTTTAGAGAGAAACCAACCTTAGTGAGTTCTTCTTGTGAGTGATAAATTGCAGGAGATGTAGATCCATTAGGGGAAACATGACCATTTATAGCATTATTGATAGCTGCATCTGCAGAAGGATCGGGTGTGTTTCCACCATCCTTATTTTTTTCAGTTTCCATGAGCTCCACCTCCTCCTCTTCTATCAACTGAACCATAAGATGTTAGCATACATAGATATGCCTACAAGTTCATACATCTCAAATGCAGTGGCTTACTAATATAAATTCCTTCATAACAACCAATCGAAATATCTAATTATGGTAAAAAACAAGTAGAAGTTGTGAAGAGAATTCTTATACTATTGTTTAGTACTCTTATTTGATGCTTATGGATGGTTGATTGGATGTCTTTGATACTTGATGCTTGGTCAATGTAGATCATCTTCAATTGTCTATTGATAATAAATTATAATCGGGTGAGACCTTTCTCTATTATATTGGATGCTTGTCATTGAAAAGTTCAATAGTGTGCATGTTTCTCAAACTTGGTTGTGTTGCTCTTAACCCTTGTTATGTCATTGCAAGTGGTGATATATATGGATGGGTTATGTCTATTAATAGAACCAATTGTACATTGTTTATTTTTTTCGTGGTTGTAAATTTTTTTAAAGTTTTTAAAATTTTATATTAAATAGAATTATTTTAAAATTATTTATTTGATTGTTGATTGTGGTATATTTCAGTGACATAGGTTTTGATATCGGCTCCTCCAGCGTTGGCGGCGTATTAGATGTCATAGGTGTCATCTGGATGTACTTCAATTCAATTAAACCTTGAGTACAATTGTTAGTTTTTCTTTGATAATGGAAACTTTTTGAGTTTGAACTTGGAATGTTCTATAGCAAACTGTTTGTGTTTGTTCAGAGTGGTTTTGAGGCTACTGAGTGGAGATTTGTAGCAATTGTGGAACACTAGAGCTTGTCTTGAGTTGTACATGCATAGTTGCTTTGATTAATTAGTGAGAAATCGACCCTAGCCATAGCATTCTCTGTATAAAATAATGAAATCCCATTACATGCATCAATTCTTGCAAAATTCTAAGTGTAGGAAAGTGTTGTGATAGAAGAACACAATATTCCCTCTATGGGTTTTCGTTTTTTGTGTCCACGATGGCAGAATATTCTACTGGGTGGAAAAGAAGCAGCAATGAGGGATACCTTGGAGTGCTTCCTAAGAATAAACCCAAGCCTGAACCTGAGGAGAACAAATTCATGTTCATGGTTTTTCTTCTTAATGGTTTGAGTTTAACCCTGTAGTTGGAGGATGTCGTTGAAAAGATGTTGATCGCCGAGTTTGTAAGGATTGTTAGGAGAAAATATAAGAAATAAATAATAGAAAAGGGGTCAAGAAATATCCACAAGGGTCCCCAAGTCTATGTGGAAGATGCAATGGGAGAATGAATAACGATGGAAACATCATATGCAATGATTATCACAACAAGCCCATGCTTGTAGCTCTACAGGTTCATCCCCGAACTTCCTCCCATAAAATTTTATATTAAATAGAATTATTTTAATATTATTTATTTGATTGTTGATTGGGCTATATTTCAGTGACGTAGGTTTTGATATCGGCTCCTCCAGTGTTGGCGGTGTATCAGACATCATAGGTGTCAGCTGGATGTACTACAGTTCAATTAAACCCCAAGTATGGTTATTAGTGTTTCTTTGATAA
Organism: Pseudotsuga menziesii; assembly: GCA_001517045.1. Taxonomy (NCBI): domain Eukaryota; kingdom Viridiplantae; phylum Streptophyta; class Pinopsida; order Pinales; family Pinaceae; genus Pseudotsuga; species Pseudotsuga menziesii. The sequence goes on along the minus strand of LPNX010449244.1, from coordinate 155,764 downwards.
TCAAAAATTTTTGGATTTTGATGCCTGAATGTTATATAGCAAACTATTTTTGTTTGCTTAGAGTGGTTTTGAGGCTACTGAGCGGAGCTTTGTATCAATTATGGAATGCCAGAGCTTGTCTTGAGTTGTACATGCATAATTGGTTTGAGTAATTAGTGAGACATCAACCCCATCCATAGCATTCTTTGTATAAAATAATGAAAGCTCATTGCATGCATCAATTCTTGCAAATTCTAAGTGTAGGAAATCATTGCGATAGAATAACACAATATTCCCTTTGTGGTTTGTCATTTCTTGTTTCCAAGATGGAAGAATATTCTACCAGGAGGAAAAGAACTAGCATCGAGGGCTACCTTGGAGTGCTTCCTAAGAAGAAACCAAATCCTAAACCCAAGGATAAAAAATTCATGTTCAAGGTTTTTCTTCTTAATGGTTTGAATTTAACTCTACAATTGGAGGATGTTGTTGAAAAGATTCTGGTCGCCGAGTTTGTAAGGAATGTTAGGAGAAAAGATGAGAAATAAATAATAGAAAAGGGGTCAAGACAGATCCACTAGGATCTCCAAGTCTATTTGGAATATGTAAGGGAGAATGAATAATGATGGAAACATCATATGCAATGATTTTCACAACAAGACCATACTTGTAGCTCTACATGTTCATCCCTGAACTTCTTCCCCTAAAATGTTTCTTTAGTTTATTTTTATAAGTTAACAAAAATGTATTTATATGTTCTCTACAAAAGCATTCCATAATCTCCTCAAAGTGCATTATGTTAGAACAAATATTTCCATATCTAAATACTATTTACTGTAAAGTTTTTTTTTTTAGTAACTAGGGGAATCACCAACTGGAGCTAGGTTGGAACTTGCGTGACATAGGGTCTAGGGATCCATTCATCACTACCACTATACCCCTAGGTGACCCACACCCGCTGCAAGACATGGGACACAGGTAAACCCGAGTGGGATTTCATCTCATGACCTCCAATTTACAACAAGTGACTTCATAACAATTCAACCGCCAATGAGCCACACCCATGCGGGCTATTATTTACTAGAAAGTTAACATTTCATAGATAAAAAATATTTATCCAAAGTATTTAGTGACATTTTATTCATATAGAAAGACAACATGACTCTTTCCTTTGCTTTTTGTTTTATATTGTTTGAGAGGATGGTGGAATTAATAATGTCCACACATTTCCAGTAAAAACATATTTATATGTGTATTTCATATATTTTTGTCTTAAACTTTAAAATTTATGTGTTGTTTTCTTTTTAATACAATGGTTAAAGAAATTTTGTCGAATACAAACACAAGTTTCCACATCAGTGAGGAAACGGTATTGTAATATAGCATTTAAATGTGAGTTGTTATTCTGGTGGAAAATGTGTGTTGTATAGATTGATTGTTGATTTCCTTCGTAGGAAATGTGGAATGTGAATCCATAACCACATCTCTTGGTGGAATTATCCCAAGAACACACTTTCCAGACATCATTAGCTGATTTAATTGTATGCCCATTTTTTTATTTCATAGAGCATTTTGATATTTTCCATGCCTAGAAAAATGACCACTTGTGTATATAAGGTCTAGGAATGGATTATTTCTTTAATTTATAAGTTAATTTCCAACCAAAACAATGGTTTTCCTTTTATTAGGACACATATTTCAAGAGGTATGGGCCAATGGACCTGGCGAAAGGTGATTGATAAGGTAAGGATTCTTGCATTCCCTATGTTCTCCATAGGAATTAATATTTTATATGACTTGTTTGTACCTGTCGTATAATATAACTTTCCTATTTTCATTTCTAGCCTCTTCATCATGCTTCCTATCCAATGTTTGTATAGAAACATAAGAATATCAGACTTAACTATCTTTCTTATGTTCTTGCTATGTAGCATTCCCTGCTTTTAGCACTCTTATGTTCTCTCTGTGCATTGCCCACCTCTGTTTTTTAACCACTTTCTCTCTATCAGAACTGGTTTTTTTAAGGTTTTGGCTCTATTTCTTCATCGTTTCTTTAAATTACTATTCAAAATTCTGTTTTATTTTTCATTTTCTACCAAAATCTTGGAATGTTTTGTTACCATTTATTTTCTACCAAACCAAAATATTGCACGAGAATACTTTTTTGGGTGGAAATGGAGGTGCTTTTCCTATCGTCCAAGATTCTTCCAACCTTCTCATGGGGAAGAGGAGTCTTGAGTTTTAAAACCTAGTAAGAGAATTATCCTTTATCCTCCATCTCTGAAGCTACCATTTGTAGTTATATTACAAGTGTATTATGATAGATTTGTTGGTTTGGAATGGGAAGCTTTGTTTGGGCTTAAACAAAGGTATATTTCCATTCTATAGAATTTGTATTGTAGTAATAATTTTTAGGAATTGCGGTGACATTTCCACCTCGTGACTCTTGTTTGACAAATATCTAATGTCTAGCTTAGGATTTTCCTATTGAATATTTCTGAAGTGGATCTAGTTATTAAGGAGCAAATTGGGTTTGAACCATTCAACCCTATCTACTCTTTAATCACTAAAGCCTCCATGAGATCCTTAATTGACCCCATCTTCCTAACTAGGATTTGTTAGGCACTAATCACAACTTTTATTCCTTTTTAAATCTTAATTCATCTTTCATTTTCTATTTTATAAGATCTAAAAATTCCTGTCATTTACATGTATTAAACTCATCCCTAAAACATCAAATCAGATGGTAGGTTTTCCCTAGTTTGTGGATCAGAATTACCTTCTGAAAATATACTCTATAGTGTTAATTAAATCTGGTCTAAAATAGAATTAAAAGGTCCACAACACTACATATCAATCACAAGCACTTATCGAAAATACAAAACCATGGAAATGAATGTACCTTTCCATGTTTTTTTAATATTTTTTAAACCTCCAAGTTTTTCCCGAATATTGCTGAACTTTCATCGCTGGTATTCCAAAACCATCGAAACCCCGAGTGGATTTCCACGAATACCGTCGCTATAGCAACACAGTTTTGTGGAAAAATTACCATTCAACTTGTAGATTTCATCAATAGAGATTGATTTTCCATGGTTTTGCGTGGAAGAAATTTCTGTTCAAATCCTAGAATTCATCAATAGAGAGACAAACGTTCATCGAAACTGTTCCATAGTTTTTCATGGAACCAAAATTTTACCTGGCAGTTTTTGGCCATATTTTCGTCATTAGAGGGACGATATATTTTTCGATAGAGTGATGAAATGTAGAAAATGAATTAAAAAAATCAATTTAAAGGCCACCGTATAGAAGACATGTGACCTCTAGTTTTCATCTCTATATCGATGGCTTATAAAGTTCGTCCTTATAGCGACGAAATAAGTGCCACGAAAAATCACGACTGTTATTGTCGCAATTGAGATGACCAAACGTGGAAATAGTAACAAAAAACCATCGCAAATTTGCTCATAATTATTAGTGTCATGTCATTAACGCATGGATTGGTCTCATCTAAGACTCATTATTGTGTACTACTCAACTCACCATTAATTCTCTCAATTTTTTTCTCTTGAGAACATATATATATTGTACTCAATCTATTGAATAACATGCAATGGAAGATCAATCCACTTGAGTGTTTTACTTTTGTGTTCTACTTAATATTTTCTTCAAAATTCTTCTATTTTCTTGTCTATCTTTGGTAAATTCTAAGTGAGGCTTGGTCTAGTAATCTAGATCTACCTATGACACAATATATAATTTAACACATAATAACACATTGATTGCTCTGAACGACTACTTGAGCTGAATGGACATAGCAAAGTCCTAATTGTGGCTAGAGTTTTAGAGCCCACATTGAATGAACATTGTAAGGAATTGGGATGTTCATTCGGAAAAGGTGGCCTCTGATTTTCCCGCCACCTCTCACTCTCTCATTCTCCATTATTCTACTGATACATTTTACAAAGGCCTAAGAGGGTAATCATTTGCAAACCTGGATGATCCTACTAAAGTAATTGACATTGGTGCTCTTGCTTCATCTTTTTTTCTTAATTTCCTTGATATTTGGAATACTACCTCCAAGGGATCAAACTTTCGGTGAGTGCGTAGAAGATAATATTTAAAATTCATTTTATTCCTCAAAGGGGAAGGAGACAAATATCAAGCCTCATTTTCCATGTTTTTTTCACACTACACTATTACAAGGCAGGATTTAGTCATGTAGTAGATGATTTTTGGTAGCACAGCATTGGGTAATTTCCTCTAGTGTCACACTAGAAAAAATTACTCACCGATGTTTATCAGTACTAGAAAAGGTACACCACTGTTGTTTAGTACTAGAATTCGTTGCATACATCAAAGTATCGATAATGAAAGGTGAATAAAAAAGAATTTCGACAGATAGCACATATTCATAAGTGAGATGTTGACAAAATCAATTATACCACTCCAGCCGAAAGACGTCAATTGAAGAAAAAAAATCATGTTTGAAGGGCATAGTCATCATCGATGAACATACTTAACCTCAACAAGAAGAGGCATAACATGAGTTTGATTCATTTCTTATGTGTCCCAAAGTTGAAAAAAAATGTTGGGAATGGTAACCTTAGTCCTTTCTTTTTCTTCTTTCCTCTTTCTTCATAGTATAGAATAAGAGGAATTATTATATTGAGAAAAAATACAATGGGAGTAGGGAATTGATGAATTAGTTCCCTCTAATTTATTCACCATTGAATATATGAAATAAGTATGATGTGCTTTGAAACTAGAGCCAATGCAATTTGCTACTAGTGTTTGGAAAAAAAAATCTTTTAAATTGTTGAATGTACATTTGAGATAGTATGAAATGTCTTTATCTATGTTCCTAGAATCATATGCATCTGAACTTTATTATGCTTTTATGGTTTTCAATGATTTTGTGAATGTATATGAATGGAAAATTTCCAATGCTTTACTGTTCAAGATATTTAATGTTGTTGTTTCTTCCTTCATAGGATTCGGTTATGATTAAGGTGCCCTGAATGTTCTTATTTTAAGTTTTATTGTCTTGTGGATTATGTGTGTCTATCCTCCAATTTTAACACTTACAATAATTTTCACAGTTCAGATCTTCCGTGTGCACCCCAAATTTTAGCCCTAATTCTGGTTACATTTTTAATGCATATTTTCAAGGCATCTAGGGTGACAGACTAGTGTTCATTTCCTTCCATTTTAGGGTTCCCTCCCTTGGTATGAGGTTTGGATCATCAACCTAAAGTGGTGCAAGAATGGTTCTACATGCATATCCCTCCTTGACATTTGTATATTAATTAGAACCTATTTTGTGATATATGAATCTATAGTTGGCACAATTACCGAAGAAATATTGAATCTAGTTAAGGTACAACCTAAGGGACTACACTTTGCAAACAACTAAAAATATTTTCTACACTATGTTGCTTAAGTCTAATTCTTATAGTATGAAATGTCAATAATTATATTTGATATATATGCTATAGGGAACAAAGGCTAGTTCCTACATCATGTTAAATATATGTCTAACTCACCATTATCTTAAGAGAATCATCATCATATAATTGTTCTTAATGTTTTTGTGAATATAACTAACTAATATAGATATAAGTCTAGGACATCGATGTCCTATCTTTTCCTTGGTTACCACATGAGGTGCAATATTGAGGTATATCATTGCGTTTTAAATTGTTTTACCAAATTTTCATTAGTTTATATATTTTTTAAAATGTTTGTATGTTGTGTTGGAACATTTAAGCCATCTAGACATTAGTCTTAATCATTTATTTTATTTCCTAGTGCTTTGACCATTATCAGTTGACCTCCTAGTCTATAGTCCTAAGTATCCTAATCACTTCGTGCTCTTATTTTGTCATTACTGTGCTCATTATCCTCGTGTATTATTTTCGGGCCACTTGAGTCTTATGATTTCATATGCTTAGCTAGATATCATTAGTGTTTAATCCAAATTCACAATAGTAGCATATGCAGAATCACTGAAAGAAACACGATCACAAGATATAAATAGTATTCATCCTAGGAAACCCTCAATGGGAAGAAAATCCAACAAAACTTCCTCTATAGATGTATAAGATAAACCCCCCCAAAAAAAGTATTATCCTCCTTGTTGGTATGTCTCTCTCTCACTCCTATGCGCTACATAAGTGAGTGTGTGTGTGTTCTAATGAGGAACAAAACTCCTCTATTTATACTCTTTTAGTCACTTGACTTTTACCCTAATAGTTCGGCCCCACTAAACTGGATGGGATGACTTCACCTAGGAAGAATCAGAACATTATTATATTATATTCATTGGGGTACTATTCACCCACCTTACAATGGAGGTTATACCTCATGACTCTATGATAACCAAGTACAATAGTAAAATCCCAATGGAGGAATAAGACATCTCCCTTGGGGTGCATCCATAAAATACATTTAGAATATTCTTCGAAGTTTCATTAATTCAACATTCCCCTTAACGAGAAGGACATTTTACTGACAAGAACATAATCAACTATAAGAGTAACAAATAGGATGTTTTCAAAAATCATCGACAAATAGAACAATTACTATAATATATTCAATATCTTCAGTACTAGAACATCATCTTCTACAGCACTGAGTCTTCATTTTCTGCAGCACTCAATCACTTGATCCTTTGCATCAGCACTTTGATCTTCTCGATCCTTTGCAACATCACTTCGATCTTCTCGATCCTTTGCATCAACACTTCTATCTTTGATCCTTTGTAGCAACACTTTGATCTTCTCGATCCTTTGCAACAGTACTTTGATCTTATCAATCCTTCGCAACAACACTTTGATCTTATTAATCCTTTGCAGCAACACTGCTATCTTCTCGATACTTTGCAGCAGCACTTCGATCTTCTCAATCCTTTGCAGTAGCACTTCAGTATTCTCGATCCTTTGCAGCAACACTTCGATATTATCGTCCTTCGTAGTAGAACTTTGATATTCTCAATCCTTTTCTGCAACACTACCTGCAATACACATGATCTATTTGCAGGATGATCAATCCCTATCACTTTAGGACATAATTCCAAGGATGATGCAATCCTCATCACCCTACTCCACCTTATAGAGGAGGGTCCATAGCATCCACCAGCTGGATCATCTACAAATGAATGTCATACCACATCATCTACAAATAAATGTAGATATCATCCACAAGGACTCGTCGTAGAACATCCTCATCCTGTTATAGCTAGGACAACTCCCAAGCAAGTGTTATTTTATACGAAATCTACAAGTGAATCTAGGTATACTCTCCATGAGAGAGTATCATCTACAACTGAATTTATATTGTTTCCACAAGTGAATGCAGGACCTATCATCTGTAGGGACTCATTGTAGACCATCCTCAGCCTATTGAATCTAGGACCACTTCTAAGCAAGTGTTATTTTCTACGGCATCTACAAGTGAATGTAGGAATATTGTCCATGCGAGAGTATCATCTGCAATTGAATGCAGATATCATCTGCAATTGAATGCAGGACCTATCATCTGTAAGGACTCATCGTAGACCATCCCCAACCTATTAAATCTAGGAAAACTCCCATGTGAGTGTTATTTTCTATGGTATCTACAACTGAATGTAGGAATACTCTCAATGTGAGAAGACTGTCTATAGGACCACTCTCATTAAGAGAGTATTATTGTCTGAAATACCATCATCCAAGAAAGATACTATCATCCACAAGTGAATGTCGGACCTCATCAACATCTATAGGAACACATGGCCTCTTTTGTACTAGAACATCATTTCCATCCCATCATCAATGAAAGTCTTATCGTCACTCCCCCTTTTTCAGGGACATTCATATCATCAGCCTGCTCCCCCTTTCCAAGGAGGGTTTGTATCATCATCATTCCTTCTTCCTAGGAATATCTATATCATCATCATTGTTCCTCCTTACGAGGAAAGTATTTATCATCATCATTGTTCCTCCTTGTGAGGAAATCCTTTTCTGACTATACCAAGCTTGTCATGGAAGTATTCAAACTTTACTAGAGAAAGAGGCTTGGTTAGCACATCAACAACTTACTCATCAATACTCACATACTAGAGTTTTATAGCTCCCTTATGTAAAAATATCGGATTTATATGTGCTTTTATTTATCATGGATCACAAGATTCTCTATCATCTTTATATAACTCTGGTTTCCACATAAAGTCATTGTGGTATCCAACTACATGTCAAAAAGACCCGACATTAGGTTCCTAAGCCATATGGCTTCACAACTAGAGTAGCAATATGCTATGTACTGTGCTTCAGTCGTAGTGAGAGAAACACTAGACTGTTTCTTACTAAACCATGAGATCATGGTAGATCCTAGACAATAACATCCACCTGAGGTTGTCTTTCTTCCTGTGGCAGTTCCTTCCCAATCTGAATCTGTATATCCATACAATCTGTATTCATGATATCTATCATAGTATAGTCCAAAGTCTATCCTACCTTTCGGGTACCTCATCACATGATTTGTAGCTATTAGGTGAACACGTCTAGGTTTAACTAAATACTGACTTAAGGTGTTCACATCAAAGCATATATCTGATGTGGTATTTGTTTGATACATTAAAGACCCAATAATTTGTCTATATTGAGTCACATCCACTAACTCTGATGATTCATTAGATAACAGCTTCAGGTTGGTATCCATGGGTGTGACCATGGCTTTACAATCCAACATATCAAATCTCTTTAATATTTCCACTACATACTTTCTGTGGTTCAGAAATATTCCTTTTGGGCTTTGCCATACTTCCATCCCGAGAAAAGACAGTGCGTCAATCCAAGGTTTTTCATCTCGAATTATTCAGCTCGATTCTTCTTGCTTTATGTGATTTGTTGCTCATATCTTGTCAGAAATAGATACATATAGGAATAATATGATAGGTTCATCATCCATAACCTTAAGGTAAAGGTTAAGATCAACTTTGCTTTTGGTAAATCCCAAAATTTTCAAGAAGCTATATATTCTTTCATAACAAGCTCTAGGAGCTTGCTTTAGTCCATACAAAGCCTTTTTCAACTTACATACATCAATCACTATGTATTTGACTTCAAATATTTGTGGTTGTTTGATGTATACTTCTTCCTCAATCACACCATTCATGAAGGTTTTCTTTACATTCATCTAGTGTAGACTCCACTTCATCATGGAAGCAAGTGCCATGATGGTTGCGATGGAAGTATACCTTGCTACTGGAATAAATGTCTCTTCATAATAAATTCCCTCTTTCCGATAAAATCCTCTAGCCATAAATATTTCCTTTTATTTTTCAATACTTCCATCAGTAGCATGTTTTATCTTGTATATACACTTGGAATATACCACACTCTTTCTTTCTAGTTTGGGTACTATAACCCAAACATCATTCTCAAATATTGACTGGTATTCTTTCTTCATTTCTTCTACCCATTCTTTCTTCTGTGCAATGTCTTCGTAACTGGTAGGTTCTTTATCTACAATATCACACATCAAATCTACATAGTTGGAGAATGAATTTGATCTATTTCTTATTCTTGTGGATCCTTCTGGAGCTCCATACTTCTCTGATTCTTGTATGATTTCTCTTACCCAAGAAGGTTTTCTCTTTCGATATATATATGTAGTAGGGTGCTCTTGAGGTTCTAGCATATCTTGATCTTTTGATGCTACTATTTCAGGAAAGGGTTCAACTTCTACCTTTCTGAGAGGTACATCCTCTTCATGTCCTTCTTCAACATGACACCTTCTAGATTTATTAAGAGTTTTTTCTTCATCCAATGCTACATCCCTACTATTCTCTATATGATGGAATCATGAAATGTATATCCTCGAGGATTTGGAGACTTTACAGTACCCAACAAATATTCCCTTTTTTTCGGGAAGGATCCAACGTGGTTCTATTCTCTTTTGGAATATATACATATATTGGACAACCAAATATCTTGAGATGGCTCACTTCATGTTTCTTTCCTGTATACATTTCTTCAGGAGTCTTTTATCCAAGGGAATTGTGAGATAATATGTTTTGCATATACATAGAGGTTCTTTCTTCTTTACCCCATAGATGCATGGCAAGGTCTTAATTATGAATCATTGTTTTCATTGCTTCCATAATGGATCTATTATTTATTTCCGCAACACCATTCTGTTGGGGGTTGTAGGGAGTGGTTATTTCCCTCTTGATTCTAGCTTCTTTGCAGAAGTATTTAAATTCTTTTGAAGTATATTCTTCAACATTATCTATTCTGAGTGTCTTGATTCCTCTTTTTAAATGGTTCTCTATCAAGGCTTTGAATTCCTATAAGTTCACGAACACTTCATTCTTTTTCTTCAAGAAATATATCCATGTATTTATTGAATAGTCATCAATAAATGTGACATAATTCTTATCAACTTAAATATGTGGAGGGCATAGGACCACATACATCATCATGAATTAATTCTAATGTACCTTTAGTATTTATTTCACTCTTCGGAAATGAATTCTTGATATTCTTTCCTCTTGCACATCCTTCGCAAGTACATTCATGATCGATCTTCCATACGAGTAAACATGTTACCAATATTCTCACATAGGGTAGTGATTTGTATTTGATGTGATAAATCCTTCTATGCCATAGTTCACTTGAGCTAGTGGTCTCATGGACAAGGGTTGTTTCTTGATGTCCATTGAGTTTTTACAATCCTCCTTCTCCTTCACCAATGACCACAACATATTCAAGTGTTTTTCCTTTTGTCCACATGAGTACTTGTCCATCTATAAAATAAGTTGTATATCCTTTCTTATCTAATGTAGATATGGAAAGTAAGTTATTTTTCAAACCTGGTACACATAGTACTTCCTTCATCTTCATGGAGGTTCTAGAGTCAAGCTTGTACCTTGATTCACCAATGAATTTGATGGGATATTGATATTTATCTCCTAATAATACTTTCTGAGGAAAGTTCTTCTCTTCAAGTATTGGCATAGTTTACTTCTTCCCTGTCATGTTCTTTAATGCACAACTATGAATAAGCAATGTATCTTCTCTAGGTATTACAGACCTAGAGAGTGCAGAGAATAATACATATGCTTCTACATATTCTTCTTTTTCTTGTCTCTTTTGAGATCTTTCTTCTTCTTCATCATCCTCATCTTCATCTAGATGAGCATGATGTCTTTTGTTTTTGTTCTTCTTCGATGGACACTCTCTGGCAAGGTGGCATATCTTATGACAATTATAACATTCATATTTTGAGTAGTCTTTCTTCTGACTATTTTCTCCTTTCCTTTGAAACTTATTTGGAGGTATATGGTCATAATTGTCACTATCCTTATTGAATTATGATTGTATTCTTAGTCTAGTATGCGTGGCTAGATCTTTATCATCTTGTCTAAGTAGAGCTTCTCGGTTAGCTACTCTAGCTTCTTCTTGGATGTAATCTTCCCATACAATCTCAAACTTAATACTTTCTTTTTTGGCACACAGATTCTGTATGAATGAATCCCAAGGTCTGGTGATTCCATTGAGAGAATTCATAATTATTTCATCTTCATCAAGGGAGTCTCGAATGGAACTTAGTTGTTCCCTGAACTGGGAGACCCTTGTGAAGTAATCTTGAATGGATTCTCCTTTACTTATCTTGGTACCCTTCAGTTAAGCTCTCAAATTCATCTTTCTGTTGCTATTATTTTCCTCATACGTTTTGGAAATGGCATCATACATTTTCTTTGGTGTCTTCTTCGATGACAATTGAGGGATCAAGTGATCTTTGATAGAATCAATGGGGATCATCATTTCCTTACTTCAGTCCTTCTGGTGCTTCTCCTTAGCTTCATCTTCTTTCGGTTCTGTAACTTCATATTTGATGTATTTTTCAAGATAATTCTCTCTAAGAATGATACCAATCCTATACTTCCATGCTAGGAATTTTTTTATGCCTTCCAGCTTGTCCTCAAACTTAGTGCTTGGGGCCATCCTATTCAGGAGGTCACTAAAAATTGAAATTTCTCAAAATGAAAAGTTGACCTTACTAGGAGATTCACTTGATTGAGGTGAGTTGGTTGGCCCACTTGGTTTCTGGAGATTCCAAAACTTCACCCTTCAAAACTTGGTTGCGAGATTTTAGTTTCTGCAGATTTCTAGTTCTAGTTTTCTGTAGTTTTTTTTGTTTAGGGACAAATTAGGGCTTGGCTTTCCTGAATATCCACCCACTCAAAATATTCGATCTAGGATTCAATAGATGCTCTCTAGGGAGTCACAAATTTCTATGCAAGAAGATATTCAAAATCTCAAACTTTCTAGAAACCCTAATTTCTTCCATAGGGAAAAGAGAGAGAGTCTTACCTTATGAAAGTTGTTCTATTCAGGCTAGCTTTGATACCATGTTAAGATTTCATATCCTTAGCTAGATATCATTAGTGCTTAATCCAAATTCACAACAACAACATATGTGGAATCACTCAAATAAACATAATCACAAGATAGAAACAATATTTATCCTTGGAAACCCTCGAGGGGAAGAAAACCCAACAAAACTTCCTCTATATAGATGTGTAATATAAAACCCCAAAAACATGTATTATCCTCCTTGCTGGTATGTCTCTCTCTCGCTCACCTATGTGCTGCACGTGTGAATGTGTGTGTGTTCAAATGAGGAACACAACTCCTCTATTTATACTCTTTTAGTCACTTGACTTTTACCCTAAAAATTCAGCCCCACTACACTCATTGGGCCGACTTCACCTAGGAAGACTCAAAACAATATTATATTATACTCATTGGGGTACAATTGACCCATCTTACAATGGGGTTATACCTCATGACTCTATGATGACCAAAAACAATAGGAGCATCCCGATAGAGGAATGAGACATCTCCCTTGGGGTACATCACTCAAATACATTTAGAATATTCTTCGAATAGTACAATAATTCAACATTGAGTCAGTTCCTATAATTTAGGATCCTACCTTCACTTAACTATCCTTCATGTCATCATATGAGTTAGTTTGAGTTCTGATGACCACTAACACTCAATGGGACACCTCTTATGCACCCTCCATAATTAGTTATCATCAATTAACTAGATAATTCACCTTCTTGGTCCACCTGCTACCAGTTACACTCAGTTAATTGATCTGCTTCAGGGATTATGACTGTCAATTATGTCTAGTGATGGCTTCTACGTTATCTAAGCTTACCACATGTGTGGAGCTCAACTGCCTCTTTAGGCTCATGAATTTCTCCCTTGGAAATGTATTTATTTTGTACACTTGTTAGTGAATTAATAATAAGAAGGATTTATTCCAATGAGTTCTTTCTCATATGTATTATGTTCAATATTTTCTTCACTAGTTTTGTTTTTAATCTCTGTCGCAAATATAAGTCGGATTAATTTTTCTTTAAGATCCTTCGCTTGTGATTTCTTACTACCATCAATGATATTTATAAATATGACATGGTATCAGAACTTAGGGAGCTCAATATATTGAATTAATCCTGAATACAGATTTTCAGAGTTTATTTTGAAAGTACAAGAAATTTCTATGGATTTGTGTTTAGTTTCTCCTATATCACCATTCAATTGTGCTGAGTGCAAATTGAAGATGGTTGCATATCTCGAGATCCATGAGCTATTTGATGTATCTATTAGATTTGGTGAAGAATCTTATGAAGGTAAAACTGATTGGCTAAATGACTTTGTTAGAGCATATGGACTTAAGTGTCTAACAATGTCTCCTAAGATGCATTATCTCATTAATTATGTTGAGTATCCATTCAAGCTCTAGAGCAATCTAGATAGAACTTTTGTTGTGGAAAAAGAAGTGGATGATACCTAGAGTGAATCCACCACCTAATGAAGTGTTCTTCCTTCAAATTTATCATCCTCAACACTCTCTAATGAAGTTGTAGAAGATGAAGAAATAACATAATCTTCAACACATTCAATTCGAATTTGTGAAAGCCTCCTTGATGAGACTACTTCTACTGTTGCTATAGATTTTTTTGAGAAATTTGATATCTCATGTTTTCATGCACCTAGTCCAAAAGAGGATACTCAAACCTCCATTGTTGAAAAATAACTCTCTTTCCATCCTTCTCAGTCATTTTCTAGTAACTCTTCTATTTTTAATTCTTAGCAAAGCTTTCCAATGATTGCTAAAGGAGTTGAAGAGAAATTTGATTCCTCTCTCTCCAATCTTGTTGTTGCTATGCATAAAAGTGAAATTTTGGATTTTTTAGACGACAAAATAAATTTTGAAAGTGATCCATTCACTCTCATTGATCAAATACTTCCAGTGAATTCCTGCATGATTGCTTGAGCCAATTCTCAGAATTTTATTGAAGAAGAAAATAATTTTGCATTTGCCATCTTAGTAGCACACTTGACACTTTTGGTCTTCATTCTTGGAACTAATATCACCTTATTTGGTTCAAAGATAAAGTTTTAATGCCTTCGAGTCATGCTCGTGACTGATCTCATCATTTTTGTTGTGATAAAGCAAGCACCTCAAGTCTCCTACAATTCTAATGCTGGTGATTCTATGTCAATTTCTTCTCATGAGTTTGTTGATATGAAATATTGTAATTTCATAGATATATTGAAATATAGATCAGAAAATATAGCTCATACATTCTCTATCCGTGATCGCATTCCTTCTCTCATTTTCTACTTGATTACATGCACATCTCCTCGTGGTGCTAATAAAGATGGAGACATCCTACATTCGCTTGGATACTTGCTCCTCACATTTGGAGTTGATTTTAGCTCATATGGCTTGAGTTCTCAAGCACCTCAAGACTCATTTGGACCTGGTATCACCTTACTTGGTTCGAAGTTCAAGTCTGAAGAACACCTACATTCGTTATTTTGTCAGATTATCTCAGTTACTCAACATGGTTCCAGTGTCCATCATGTTGTTTTCTATGTTCCTGATTCAATTGAGCAGATTCATATTCTTTCTAGGAAAAAGATTCCTCCATTCATAATCATTTAGTTTGGAGAGGATTTTTTGGTTTACCTTTCATCTACATTTTTTAGGAAAGATTTTCCCCATGTGCTTTTTCTTTTTTCCTTAGTTTCAATGGATGAATAATGTAAAAGGTGACCATAGGTCTAGCTGCTTGGGCCCTATTTCCTCACATAAGTCAAGATTAAGGGGGGGTGTTGGAAAAATTAACCCATCTAGACATTATCTTAAATCATTTATTTGATTTACTAGTTCTTACACCATTATCAGTCAACCTCCTTGTGTATAGTCCTAAGTATTATAATCATTCCGAATTATTATTTTGTCATTATTACCCTCATTATCCATAGATATCCCTCTTCCTTGTTTTTAGGAGTTAATGTGCCCTCATTCATGATTTTAGGCCCAGTTGAGTTGATTCCTATAATTTAGGAGCCTACCTTCACTTCACTAGCCTTTGAGTTGATTCCTATAATTTAGGAGCCTACCTTCACTTCACTAGCCTTGATTTCATAACCTAAATCAGTATACGCTGTGATGACCACTAACACTTAGTAATGGGTTCTATATTATCTAAAACTGCCACCATCGAAGAAGTGTCAATATGATATGGGGACTCGAGGAAGAAAGGGATGTATATGGAAGCTGCGGTTGATAAAAAAAAATGCCAAAAGTAACGGCATAACCGGAGTTAAAGTAACCAAAAATTAAAAATACGCCAGAAGTAACGGCACAACTGGAGTTAAAGTAAACGAAAGTTAAAAATTAAAAACACGTTAAAAAAGACAAACGGCATCGGTTTGGGAATAGGCAACTCTATAAATAAATAAAGCCCCAGAGCTCTTTCGTCATATCGATTTTAGATCATTCGGGCAAAGTTGGTTCAGACTTCTCTTCGCTCACACAGGTAGAAAGCCCTAAGTTCTGTTTAGTCATAGCAGAAGGTAGCGATGGCTACGGAATCCAACGTGGCTTTGAAGAGCAAAGATAACGAATTGTTCGAGGTGAGTGTGCAGGTTGCCTCCGAATCTCAGATCATCAAGAACCTGGTCGAGGATGTTGGCACCGCCACCGTCATTCCTCTCCATAACGTTTCTGGCAAGATACTTTCCAAGGTTCTCGAATACTGCAAGTTCCATGTCGAGGCTCAGAATTCAGCCCTTACCGACGATAAAATCAAGACTTGGGATCAGGATTTTGTTAAAGTCGATCAGGCCATTTTGTTCGAGCTTATTCAGGCATTGTCTCAAACCTGGCCTTTGTTCGGAATTTCATCGTTAGCTGCTATTTCAGAGAACCCTATTTAATTATGGTTTCGATTAAGTTAGGGTTTCGATTGTTTCGTATTATGTCAAAAGACTTCAGTAAATTACGGATTGAAGTCTCATTTAATTATATCTTCGAGTTTCTGCTTCTCTCTCCCATTAACATTTTCGTATTATTTTTTAAATTTAAATTGTTCTTTAAAGATTTGAAATCTTAGTTAAACGATTGATTTCCTGTATTTGAATATTCTTGAATTTTATTTGACTTAACTGAATAATTACTAAATTGTTTTCATTTCTATAATAATTTTATGAATAATTATTAAATTGTTCTCATTTCTGTAATATTTTTAAAGATTTGAAATCTTAGTAATTTGACTTAACTGAATAATTACTAAATTGTTTTCATTTCTATAATATTTTTATGAATAATTATTAAATTGCTTTCAGTTCTATAATATTTTTAAAGATTTGAAATCTTAGTTAAATGATTGATTTCTAGTATTGGAATATTTTTGAATTTTATTTGACTTAACTGAATAATTACTGAATTGTTATCATTTTTACAAAATGTTTCAAGATTTGAATTCTTAGTTAAATGAATAGTTTTCTGTATTTGAATATTTTTGAATTTTATTTAACTTAACTGAATAATTACTTAAGTGTTCACATTTCTACAATATTTGTGTGGCCTTGTTTATTAATGTTAGGTATCTATGTTTTCTGGTTCAATCCAAGTTATAAATATTTTTCTATATTTTTTGGAAAAAATTTCTTATTAAGTTATTGAGTTTGTGCAGGCTGCAAATTATCTCAACATACAAAATCTGTTAAGTTTGATATGTCAAACTGTGGTATCTATGATCAAGGGAAAAACCCCTGAAGAAATAAGGGAAAATTTCAATATTAGTAATGATTTTACTCCTGAAGAGGAAGAAAGAGTTAGGAGTGAATATCAATGGGCATTCTAGTTATAGAGATATTAGTGTACACTGCTGGAAAAAGACCATATCTATATCTATATCTATATATAGAGAGAGAGATAGTGCCTATTTCATGGTGGTTTTCTTTGTTGTAACCCAAAATATATTTTGAAATCCATATTTTTGTTGTTCGGATTCATTAACTTCTTCAAAAAATTAAGGTCAATCTTAAACATGAAGGACTATTTATGGTCTATTTGAACCATATTGTAAAGTTCTCTCACCAACTTCTACAATGGTATTTGGGCTTTAGAAATGTTTATAAATATGCAACTACTTCTCTTAACTCTTCCTTGTTTTATTTATGTTGATTTACTCTTTGTTTCTTAACAAAGTTATTTATATAAAAGCTATGATTCTTGCAATATTGGGCACTAAAATATTTGAATTTTGGGGCATTGTAAAAACAAAGGTGATGGTACTTTTTCTTTGATGCACAATTGATATGCAATGTCCAAAAAAAACTATATTGTTTGATTTCACGTCTCTCTTTATGAAAATAGTTTTGATTTATGTGCATGATTTGACATAATAATTAAATGGTAGGTTTTACTGTGTTATATCGTTTTCTAATTTTGTTTTTATTATTAGTTGATCCCTATGGTTTCCTCCAACTATACATATAACATTCCTAAATAGTAGGTCCTTGATTTCTCATTGGGTCTTTTATTATTCCTTGATCCTAGTGTATCCTTTCACTATATACACAAAACATTATGAAACAATCGAGTTGAATTATGATTGAATCTTGGATTATTCATTTATCTAAGCGGTACTCTTCATCTATATACATATAAATAGGAGACTTGATTTTATGTTTGATCTTTTATTATTCCTTGATCTATAGTGTCCTACTAATGCTTCCACAACACTTTTATTTGGTTAGATTTATAACTTTAATATTAAAGCATATCACCCTAATTTGGCTAGATTTATAAATTCAATCTTTTAATTTTGTGGGATACAATTGTAGTATTAATTAATTGTTTGTGGACATTTGAATTGTAGATTTAGTTCTTTGTTTCTAAAAATTTGAGCTGTAATTGTAGTCTTAATTATTTGTATATAGCTTGTGGGTATGTGATCATTGCATTTTGTAAATACTTTTATAGAACTTTCTTTGAAGTTTATTAGATTATACTATTTTTTTAGTGGTTGTTGCATGATTTATTTGTATATATCGATTTTTATTTTCACTTATAATTATGTATGGCATGCAACTTTGATAAAATTTAATATGAAGGGAGCATGAGGTGAATGTAGTTCTAAGACAATTATGGCAGTTCCCTTTCCACAATTCTCGCATATCCTTTGGGTTCAACCATTCACTCTTATTATCCGCATGCAAATTTACACTATCTAGAGATTTTCTTCTTGTTGTTGATTATCATTAAAAGACTATGCATTACCTTAAATTTTGAATTGAAAGAGGAATTGTAGATTTGAGGGAAAGGATATAGTTGTAGGTGAGCATAAAGGTTTCTCAAGTTAGTAACCTTTATCCATTAATATCTCTACTCGTAGGTTCTTTAGAATCCATGAATTAACACTACAAGAGCTCCTCCAATGACATACAAAAAGTTGGACTCTTATTGCACACATTGGTAAGCATTGTACAAGTGTTGTACTTCCTAAAGGAACTTGGATCAGTGAAGGAAAATGACTTCCTTATTGTGTGGGGTAGTTCGAAGCATAGTTTTAAACATCATAATCAATTGACGGTCAATTTAGAATCAGAATCTAAATTAGTGACAAATCGGTTATGACTAAATTGATTTGAAGTTAGTGACTTGATTTACTCAAAAAAACATAAAATATTTACATTTTAACGAAAATTAATATTCTCAATATCATAATCCATGATTCCAAAGCATTAGAGACAAAATATCCAAAATTTTCTCATGAATATACCATATAAGAGTGAATAGATCAAAATGGCACAAAGTGTATTATGCAATACATATCTAGGGGACTAGGATTGAAACAAAATACTTAATATATATGTCTTATACGTTATATGTCATGTAGAGTTCAAAAAAACACATTTCATGAATCATGATGCCACTACATCATGGCCATAGATCATACATCAATGATCATACTACATACTACATAGTCAACTACCATACATTATCAATGATCAAACTCATCGCCACTATTAGCACTAGAATAAGAAGAGGGGGGTTATTAAATAGATTCAAGCCCTAGGGTTAGGTGAGATTGGTAAAACAAAAACAAAAACAAAACTAGTGAACATTTTCATGATTTTGTACCCCATGTGCGAGTAAGGAAAATATAGGTTGATTTTTTACATGGCTCGATTGATGTGACTTCTTTGCTACCAAACTAGTCGATCAAACTGGTTTTAATACCTATTTGTATTAGTTAGGGATCTAATCAATGAATCAATCGATTCTTTCATAATTTTTTGACACATTTTACTGATAGATGAGCATTTGGATCAACATTGAGAGGAGAATGGGTTGTGAGATGAGAGAGAGAAGTGTTGATTTTGATCATTTTCATCTTTTCACATCCTTTTACCATCTTTTCATATCCTTTTCCCTTGACATTTAATCCTTATCTTCTTTCTCATAACCTTGTTTTAATTCATTTTTAATATTTATATGTGGGATTAGCCTCAATATGCTCCAATGCATTAGTTTTAGTATTTTAAGTGAATTTATGATTAAATGTTTGAAAAATAACATGCTTTCACTTATATTTGAAATCTTGGTTATTTTGGTAGTGATTACAATAACTAGACTACTTATTATATAACAATAAAATTCTTGTAACTATGCAATTCATGGGTCAAATTCAAATTTCCTCATTCAACCATGGAATATTTGAGTTAGATTTTGGATGATCATTAAGTATCTTAGATGGAGATGAACCATGGAGCATCAAGAAATATTAATTAGTAAAGATATTGGAGATATTATGAGTTGATTTTTAGTTGCTAGGTTTTAGCAAGTTGTTCAACCATGTGACAGATTTTGGATTTATATTTATTATTTATTATTTTAGTTTCAAAGGAAATTTATGTATAAATAAGATTTCCTTGTCCATTCCAAGAAAAATAGAGCAAATGCCCAACATATGATGGATTGAATAGAACTTATTAATATTTAGTTTCATATAGATTTGTATTCTTTAGCTCTATAAATATAATTCTTTCATTTAAGTTTTATGATGTTGTAGTTTAGTTTCCTACCATGTTCTTAGTAGTATTGAGCACACCCCATATGTTGGTTGTGGAGCTTGATCTTCTTGATTCAGAGATGTTATTGTTCAATCATGTTTGTACCCTAGTTTTATTGTACACTTGTCCTAGCATGGGGGTGTAGGGCCAACCAGGGTTTGGGGGTAAAGCGCTCGAAAGAAATTTTTGGGATGTTTGTTGGCCAACAATTTACGAGCCCATGGTATTATGTGACCTGTGGTATTTTCCCATGATAATTCCCCTATAAAATGAAAACATTGTAATATGGTTGTGCATTGTATTTTAGCATTGTAAAAGTGATCTTTGTGATTGTGAGAGAGATACTATGAGAGAGTAAAGAAGAAGTGCAACCCCCGATAGCTGCAAGTTGTATCCATTCAGTTTGTTGGATGGTATAATACTCTGCGATCTTGTTTTTCTAACACCAAATTGGTCTTGGTGGTTTTTTATTTTGTTTCATGCAAGTTTTTTTTGTTTTATGTAAGTGTGATTTCCTTTTATTAAATCATTGGTTCATGGAGAGAACAGGTTCCTTTTATTAAATTGTGATTTTCTAGTAGAATTATGGTGTTCAAGTACATGGTCATCACTTAAATTGATTAAGATTTCTTTCAATTGATGAATTGTTGGGTGTTTCATTTTTGCATTTGATTTCATTTATATTCATTCATTGAATTGTGTCAAGTATATTAAAAAATGGAGCATTGTTGTAGAAAGTTTTAGAACTTAAAATTTGAACACTTAACTACAACTTTATCTACATCACTTTTGGATATACTGCGACACAATTTATTCATGTATTTCTCTTTGTTTCTTTTCCTTTCATTAAATTGATTTCCATAGTCAAATTCATTTATCTTCATTTATTTTCCATAAGCATATTATGTAAATCATATTGGAAATAACCTAATTGTGCACATATTGTGTTTGCAATCAACAGGTTTAATACTTGAAACTAATCATTCAAATGTAACAGGATTTAGACCTATAAATATATTAATTATTTTTGTATGTCTTTGTTGGAGAAATGCTAAAGGAAATGACAAATATGTAGCATAGCATTTTAACAAATAATTGTTTCTGAATTGGTATTGAAAAGATTTTCCTCTATTTTCCTAGAACCAATTTTTAAGAAAAAGCATTTTTTACGTATAGTTTCTTTCATTTGACTTCTTTTACTAATAGCATTGTAAGTTTGTGGGAGTGAATACAGTAAGTAAGATGCAAACACGACCTCATTACATGATTCTTGTAGTGTAATAGCCATATGCATACACTTTAGTTGGTATTTACAAAGATAAACCATTTTTGTACTGCATTAATAGAATGATTTTTTTTGTAAAATTATGTTTTCAAATCATTCCCACTCATGCTGTAGTAAGAACCACTCCATCCACTAATCCATTTTGTAAGAAGATATAAAGCAGAAGGAATAAATTTTGAGGAGGAAAAACAAGAAGATTTTCATGAGCTTAAGAGGTGATTTTAAGTCATGTAAGTCATCAATAATTCCTTTCTTGCATAAAGAAAGTGGAAATGTATAATATTTGCTACAAATTCATGAAATTGCTAGAGCTTTTTTAAAGGACATATTTAAGATCTATGAAATGGGTATTGGGGAATTTTTGGGTTAATGGAATCTTTATCATCATAAATGTACTAACAACAATATCATGTACTTAGATAATATTTTATGGGGAAAAGTGGTCTGTTTATATTTTTGTAGCAAGTTGATCTTGAAAACATTTTCATAATAAAGTTTGGACCATCAATACATGAGGGTCCACAAGAGGGATTTTATAAAACCTATTACTATTGGAAATATTCCTTGGAACATAGTTTACATGCCAGTTTGAATCACCTCATTTGAATTTCGGATGAAAACATTATGCTCAAATTAGTTGTTGTTGGTCATGAAATCAGAATTGTGACAATTCTACATCATGATTGTTCACTAGCGTATTTCATACATAAAATCATCACGTATTCAAAACATGTTTCTAAGGTATATAGGTCTTCATGTTTCTAAGGTATATAGGCCTTGGAGTCTAGTATAAGACACAATTTGAATAGCTTCATTAAGATTTCAGGATGAAACATTGTTGCATCAAGAGGAGTGAGCTTCTCTACAACCCAGTATCAAAGAGATGTTCCATAATGTAACATTACATTGACAAAAATAAAAAGTATTTAAAAAATCATGTCAACTCATAAAATAAAGTAAAATAAAAACCAAATGAAAAGTAATTTAAAAATTCATGTGGCTCATAAAATAAAAATTATTTTTTCAGTATGTGTAAAAAATTTAAGATAAAAAATGTTACTCATCAAGAAATTGGATCACGAGTCCGTTCTTGATAGATCCAAATTTAAGGTGATTCTATGATGGTGCCTAAATTAGATAAAAACAAAGAAAACTCTATTTTTGTGACTCTTCATTAGATGTTTGAGATAGAAAATGAAAAAAAAATTAAAACATATTATACTCTAAATATATGAATGAATATATTTTCATATCCAAGTGGAATCACATCAATCCAACCTTCAAGGAAATGTAATGCATAAAATAGTGATTTTTTCTTAGAAGGTTGTTCCACAACATGTTTGACATATCATTTCAACTCATTTTGCAAACTTGTGTATAGTAAAGATACCCCTATGAATCCAGTTCAAAATGGACTTGAAATCACTAAAATGAAGCCTAAAACAAAGAACTTAAAAACAAAATATTGTTGGGTAGTCTAAGTTATCAACAAAATTTTGCATATTTATTGGAAGAAGGAATACTAATAACATTTATTCCTCCATCATCTATTATTTTATTGCAAGCAAATGTTAAGGTTTTTGCAAGTTCTGGAAGGATCCAGAAACCCAAATATATGGACGAGTGTTTTTTAAAATAAAATTTTGAAGACAAATGAATGAAGGTGTGCCATCTAGATGTTCAAGCCAAGAATATGTAACATGATGTTATACATAGAAATTATGAATAAGCTTAGAATCCTTGGAATTATGAATAAAATTAGAATCCTTTGATAAAGTTTTCGAGGTTGATTGTGATGTGAGTGACATAGCCATAGGACTAGTGATGAGCCAAAAAGGAAGGCTCTTTGATACTTAGCATCCTATTTCTTACTTCAGTGAGAAGTTGAATGAAGCCAAGTATTATTCAGTCTATGACCAAGATTTTATGCAATTGTGCAAACATTGAAGAAGTGGAGGCATCACTTGCTTCCTAATGATTTATTTTATATACAAACCATCAATCATTGAAATATTCAAATAGTTAGTGAATATTGAATTAGAAACATGTGAAATGGGTCGAGTTCCTACATTTGTGTTGAAACATAGATAAGGAAAATCAAACAGGGTAGCGAATGCACTGAGGACAAGAATTGTGTTTTTTTCTACCATGACAATGGAGGTACTTGAACTATAAAGAATGAAGAAAGTATATGAATAAGACCCAAAATAACATGGAGAATGAGCAAGGAGCCATGGACGGGTGAAAGAAATACATACTTAGATTATTTTATCGAAGAAGGAATCATTTTCCAAGAATCATCAATTATGGATACCACAAGGATCAATGCAAGATAATTTGATCCAAGAGATCCACGATGGAGGCTTAACTGGACATTTTGGTGTTGATCATACAAAATAATTGGTAGAGGAAAGATATTATTATCCATGATCATTTAAAGAGGTAAGAGATGGGTTGAACATTGTAGAGTATGCCAACATGTGTTTGGTAGAAGCCAAAATACGAGATTGTATACGCCATTGCATGTACTTGAAGCACCAAGGGAGGATACCATTGCATGTCTTTGTAGATTGCATGGGTCACCTTATAGGATATTAAGTTTATCATACATTTATGTAGGACAATGTGGAAAAACTTGGATGCAACTTCCAAGTTGCAATTTAGTTCTACATATCAATTGTAGACGGATGACCATAATAGAAGCCTTGAGAATATGTTAATATGTTGAGTTGTAAAAATTCTAGGATAGTGGAAGAATTTATTACCATGGGTAGAGTTTGCATATAATAATTAAGTGAACACGTTCATTGGGAAGACCCCATTCATCCCATTAAATATTGGTAATGGGACATCACCTAGAGGAGTTGTTGATCTAGAACCATTGCCAAAGAAGGTTTAGAAGAGTTCATATGCGGAGTCGTTAATCAAACATATGAAAGAGGATCGTGAACAGGTTAGGAAGAAAATGTAGAGAAGCAGTCAGCAATACAAAGAAAGAGTCGACCTGAACAAGAACACAAAGCCGTCGAAGAGGCCACTTGGGTTTTATAGGCAGAGTTGGACCATATTGGATCCCTTACCGAATTAGTGAACATGGGATCGTTTTTCTTAGCTACCTAGGGAGAACTGATGCGAGAGAATCCAAAGGTAATACCTCATCAGAGGTTGAACATCCAGGAAAATAGCTAAAAGCGCATGAAGAAGTGTCGATGGAGAATGAAAGCCATACGTATCTAGATCCTGACATAACGGAAGTTAGAGAAAACATTTGATAGGAGCATCACAAAAGTTCCATATTCGAGGAAAGTCATTTGAGAAAACATTTGATATTATTCAATCGGTGGGTATTATTGGTTCTGGTAATTATTCGTTGTGGCATTATTCACTCTCGCGGTATTATTAGCTCTCTAGATAATTATTTGTTATGTAATTTATATTAACTTTGTGTAATTATTTGTTGTGGTATTATTAGCTCTGATAATTATTAGTTGTGGAATTATTCACTTTGTGCTATTATTCATTGTGTTATGTGTCACTGGGATAATAATTTGGCTAAATCAACAATGGATTTTATACCTCTTAAGATTGGTCATATGTCTTATGTTTTCAAAGAAATGCACACAACTTCCATTCTTGACAAGTGAATAAGTAATGGAAAGTATTCAAATATGATAAACATATTAAAAAAATCATAAATTTGGTTGAGGAATACACAAAAATGCATATTGATTTGGAGGAATAATAGGATGGAGAATAGGCTGATGTAGAAGAGGTTGAGTAGGGAGATTTGCCAAAAATGATAGGAGGACAAAGGGTCATACAAAAGAATACCAATTACTTACCAAAGGGATTGGTGCCTTTGATAAGGTTGTTTGGTTCTAATGACGTGGAAATTAAATCTATTATTAAACTAGATGCGGCTAAAGTAGAGGAATCAAAGAAATAAAAATAAAAATATATAAGTTATTCAAGAATTTTGAGGATGTGTTTGCATGGGAATATCACCGAGGATTCACCTTGTTAAGAAATACTTGTGAAAAATAAGGTCAATATATTGTAGGTATTGAGGAGTGTGGAATAGGGTATGGGGAGTTTATAGGTATTGGGGGGGATATAAAAATGGGTTTCGAGTAAAACTAAGGAATATATTGTAACAATAGTGTTTTTTTAATTGGAAATACGTATTGGGAAGGGGGGTCAACAAAAGGATTTTGGTAAGTAAGTATCAATATCTTGTGAAATTAGGGGTATTCTTTAATATGCCATGAACGAAGGAGCTATGACATGGTTTCACTAAGTGAAGACCCCCTGGGGAATATGAAGACCTCAAAACCTACAATTGTGATATTTTTCATAATCAAATCCCATTTAGAGAATATGGAAATCATTTCATGAAAAAGAAATGCCAAGTAAATCCTATGTTGCATCCACTACTTTAAAAAGAGCTAAGAAATTTTCTCCAAGCAAATATTAGAATTCCAGTTATATACTCATAATGGATGGAAAAGATGGTACCAGTAAGGAAAAATAATCTTGAGAGATAACGCCCTATGTGGATTTAGAAATATGAATAGAGATTCTTTGAAAGATAATTATCATTTTCCTAAGATGGACCAGATATTACAAAATGTGGTAGGCTCAGAGAAAATGTCTATGGTAGATGGATTTTTAGGTTACAATCAAGTGAGAATGGATATTGATGATGTTATGAAGACCAAATTCACCACCATGTTGGGGATCTTTTCTAAATAATTCCTTTTGGATTAATCAATGCCAATGCTATATTTTAGAGGGCCATGGATTTTACCTTTGCTAATACAAAGGATAGGTATATTGCTATTTACTTGGACGACATAACAGTATAGTCAAAGAAAGATAGAGATCATATCCAACATACAAAATAAGTATTTTAAAGATATAGCCAATTTGACATATCTCTTAACATGAATAAATCATTCTTTCGGATGGTAGAAGGAAAATTGCTAAGTCGCATAGTGTCAGAATCAGGAGTCAATATTGATCCTAACATAGTGGAAGATATGGGATGATGGGTCGAGAGAAGCATTTTCTTCCATTATAATGGCACTTAGGTAAGATCTAGTACTGACTATCTGTAATTATGAAAAATATTTCATTATGTTCACATTTTCTTCATACTATGCTATAGTTGCAATCTTGTTGCAAAAGAATGATGAGTAGTTTGAACATCCAATCATGTTCTTTGGTGAATGCATCAAACTAGGTGAAATCAAATATAACATTATGGAGAAACAAACATATGAATTGGTCAATTCCCTTAATCCTTCAAGGAATGTGTATTGAAATCACATATAATTTCATTTGTACCACATGTTGATGGGGTAAATGGATTACTAAGATTCAATAATTTGACTTAGTTATTAAGCCCATTGTTGGGAACCTAATCCTTAGGGATAAGTATATTCACATGAAATCAAGCGTAAAACTTAGGTGAATGTCAAAATTCATTGAGAAGTCCAAGAGACACCTTGGTAATTCGGAACCCAAGGGTCCTTTCTCTTGTATATATATGTATGCTTTTCTAATGAGAAAATATAGTGTATCTTCACACCTATCATCTTATCTTTGTGATTTTCCTACATGTTGTATTTGGTTGGGTGTAATTCAATATTCCTATTTTCCCAAGTGGGAAACCTAACAGTTGTATTGTAGCTTCTTTGATACTGTGGATTTCCTTTGTTATTCCTATACACTTCTATGCTCTACGCCTTTTTTAAGGTTTGATCTCAGCATATTCTTTGTGTACTTCAGACATGTAACCTGCACACCCTATTTTTATGTTTGCATACTATCATACTTTAAAAATCCTAATTCATGGTGTCCCATCTCTGTGTGTTGGTTACTCTGCATGGTGGTATTTCATGATACATGCGCTTAGGATGCATTTGAACCCTTATCTCACTAGAAAGATATCTTCGGCCCATGTGAGACTCTTACACCCACACCCACCAAGTTAGTAAAATGTCAAGGATTATCTAAGTTGATGGAAAAAGAAAATTTACAAGAAATTGGAATGAATTCGATATGTGTGGATGAAGAAGAAAGCTACAAGAAAGAAGTGGATGACTATGTTAACAATTGATATTTTTTATCCGATTGGTATAGTGGAATTATGTACTTACTGTTGATAAGATCTTGTCCTTCAAAACTAGAAAATTCACGTAGAAGATCTCAGAACCTAAAAGCAATCAGATACCATACCATATATAGAGATACACATTGTAGATATCATGAAGGCCTATCACTCAGATGTATGTTGGAAGAGGAAGTTGAAACAACAATGAAAGAAATACATCAAGGGATATGTAAAAGAAATTTTGTTGCAAGGGAAATATCGAATAAATTACTCAGGTTAGGATAATTTTGGCCTACACTTTTCTTCAACATGCACAAACTTGTAAGAACCTGTGTGCCCTTCGAAACCTTCTCCAAGAAACAAAAGTTGTCCACATTACCTTTGAAGCATGTTCAAGTTCAAGCACCTTATGAATAGTGGGGAATAGATTCCATTTGTGAAATACATCCTTTATCTAGTAAGCAACATAGTTGGTTTCTAAGCACTACATGTTACTTCACTAAATTGGTAGATGATATACCTAATAAAAAGATAATGACATTGTAGTAATCAAATTTCTCGAAGAAAATATCATGTCTAGGTTTAGATGCCCCAAGAAAATGGTGATTTGCAATGCTAAGGCCTTCAGTTCCCTTAGAATGGTCACATTTTCCCATAAGTATAATATCCTCTCAATCAATCCTCCAATTATTACCCCTAGGGAAATGTTCAAGTTGAATATTACAATAAAAATATCATGAAAATTATAAAAATGACCTTTCTGAGAACAAGAAATCATTGAATATTCAACTTAGCTACCCTCTTTGGGATGATCAAATATCTACAAAAAGTGATACATAAAAATCGCATTTGCAGCTATTATATGGGTTGTAGGTGGTCCTCTCCATATAATTAGAACCTCCAACCATGAAAATACTACAAGATTCGGTAACATATCTTGACAAGATCAAGAGAAGGATAAATCAGTTGATAGAATTGCAAGAATGAAGGAGAAATGTTTGTCAAAGTTTTAAAACATATCAATATAAGATGAAGATCTCATTCGATAACAAGGAAAAATATAGAGAATTTATTAAAAGAGAGTTGGTTCTTATGTGGGACAAGTGTCATTAAAACCCTGGAAAACATGGAAAGTTTGACAATTTGTGGCTTGGAGCTATTATCAGAGATAAATTGTAGCTTGGCTACCATATTGATGCAGCATGTAGCATAAAGATTGATCTCTTTATTTTTCTGAGCCAGATATTCAGATGGGATTATAGCATGGATAATCATTTCTAGCATGAGTCATTCAAATCCTTTATTCAATAGAATATGTAGAGTATTTCCTTCCCAATACTATGATATCATTGTCCTTTGAGATGACTTCAGGGGTGACTTAAAGTTCATTTGAGAAGAGAAGCAAATGTGGTCATAGTTTACATATGGGCATATCAGGTAGGGGCATGCATATTGTGAGATCAAGTATATGGCTCCTTGGTAGGATTTTGCTCTCTGATGTATATTAACACCTTGGACTTGTTATGTTATGATGATTATGGTGGCTTGTGTTTATGTTACATGTTGTATTGATGCTTAAACTTGTGTTGAAAATGATTAAATAATTTCATGTTGAATACTGTTGTGTATGTCATGCTTTAGACAACTTTTAAAATTTGGTTCTATGTTATTTCCATGTATCACTTGTCCCTATCCATCCAAATCATCCATAATTGAATTTTTGCCATGACTTATGTTTGGTTGAGACCTATGAGATTGAAGATCCTTTTCCCCATCTTGACCCCTGTGCATGATAGACTCCATGTTTTTATGTGTATCTTGCTACGAAGTATGTGGCTTGGTTAGTGTGGCCAAGTTCACTGGATGGTTTTCCTTTAGTACTCAAAACAAGTTCACCAGAGTGTATTTAGACACTAAAGCATCAGGACACATAAATGATATATCTAAATGATGCAAGAGGCAAGCTACGATTATTAGTTCTTTTTTAAAGCGCTAATGCCTATATATAATTCTTATTAACTAGTGAGTGGACAAAGGATGAGCACTCATCCATTGTATGATGTAAGGCTCATTTTCCCCCACAAGGGAAATAGGGTGACGCAAACACATCGGGGCTATGGACACTCGCTAGAAGCGGGGCTAGGCCTTAGTCATTTTATGGAGCCCAAAAGGATTTCCAGGTAACCTGCCTTTGTAGGCTAGCTATTATCTTGTGTTAAATTCCTTAAATTTAAATTTTGTTTGAAAATTCAATCGTCAAAGGATGAGCACTCATTCATTCTATAATGTACCAATCATTTTGCCCTACAGGGAAACAGGGTGGGACTAACTTATTAGGGTTATGCCTTTGTCATTTTCTAGAAGCCTAGAAGGATTTCCATGAAAACTACCTTTGAAGGTTGACTAGTGTTGCAAAATGTTAAATATTCTTAAATGGAAAACTTGTTAGTGGCTGAAGGAAACAATCCCAAGTACTTTATCCATTTGTAAGATACCACCATCCTCTATTGCTATATTTTATGCATATGTCATTATGTTTATGTGTACTTGTCATCATTCAGAGAGATAAAATGGTTAAATTCAACTAGAGGTCATCACCCTTTTACTTTATCCTCATTTTCCATCCTCACCCAGTACTAGCGAATTCCTTAAACTTTGTAAGTATGGCATATATAAGAGACTTTCATAGGATTCAATGATTACTCAAAGACACGGGTTCCCATGACACAAATAAGATATGAGACTTTCATAGGAACCCATTGAACTTCCCCAACTCACGTAGAGCATCCAAGAGAGTGCTCATGTGAGTTGGGGAAGTTCAATGGGTTCCTACTCAAATTGGGGGAGGATGGAAGACTAGAAAAGGGAGGACACATGGAAAATTTTGAGCCCACACCCAAATTTGAATTGGCTTGAGTTTGTAGATGGATAGCTAACCTTATAAGGATAAGGATTTTTATAATATACAGTAATCAACCAATAGAAGGGATTTAGTTCGTTTGAGAATTTGTCATTTGTAAATTGTGAGAGCTAGTGGATGACTAGTTTTCTTTCCTTAGCCAATTTCGAGGGTGAAAGATTCCCATCCAAGTTGGTGTTTGGAGAGGCCACTAAGTTCTTTCATGGAGATTTAATGGAATTTTTATTTGTAGGTGTAATCTATAGGGAAACTCGTGGTTCCTTCTATTGCAGCACTTTCTCTCAACCATTTCCAATTTTTATGGCATATTCTTGCTCATGGAGGGATTACGCTTTCGGTGAGATATTGATCTCTTTTGGGAAGATTATAATGAACCATTATTATATTTTATTATTTAAATTATATGTATTTCAAGTTCATAATACTCTCAGGTCGAAACAACGAAAAATATATCATGTAGAAATGTTAATGAATGAAGAAATAGTGCCATTTCCCCACTATCTTGTTGTGAATCAATTTGATGTTGATGGATTCGAATGGATAAGTAAAATTATTGTGTTTTATGTATGAATGGAATTTTATTTATTTATTTATTTTTTATGATAATATCAGGTCTAAATACCCAAAATATTTCATGCAAAAATGTTAAACAATGAAGAAATAGTGTCATTTCCCCACTATCTTGTTGTGAACCATTGTAATGCTAATGATTTCGAATTGGAAGATATTTTCATTGTACATTACTAATTGTAATAATATAATAATTATATTTTATTTATTCTCATAAATTATCGGGTCTAAATATCAAATGGTTGTATGGAAAAGTGATTATTAATGAGCAAACAGTGAACATTTCCCCACTACTTTGATGTATGCTATGATAATGTTGATTATTTAGAATGGAAGAATGTATATATGACATATTTATGATGAATGGATTGTAATTTATGATTATTAAAAGTTTCATTTTCATCACTTAATCATTCAAGGTCATTTTACTTAGTTTAATTGCAGTTGGAGTAGATTTGGTGCCATTTCCCCAACGGTAGAATTACTGATTTTGTAGATGTTTGGGAGAGGGTCATAATAGATTGTATAAACTGAATGATGATTAATATGAGAAATTGAAAATTTATCTTAAACATAATATACCCATTTTCATAAATTTATGTTGTTTTTGGAACATTTGAGAAGCCATTTCCTGCATTTACCCAAGGGAAATTGGAACCCCAATTTGCTAGTAAAGACTCCTACCTTGACCAGAATATTAAACAAGTTTACAGAAGTAATTGGAGGGTAATAGATCATCCCTGAACATAATAATAAATTCCTAATATCATTCATATACCTTCTCAAAATATTTGAGAGAATTTGGGTTAATTTGGAGATTTAGACATCAAAACTAGTTAAGGGTCGAAATTGGGGAAAAGGTGAAAAGTTGGTCATTTAATACAAAATATTAAAAAGGGAAATTATAGTGGTATCAGAGCATGATATTGGCACCTAATGTTGTCTGATATTTATGAGGAAAATAATTTAGGTACCACCATTAGATATTGAAACCCAAGAGTGATTTTGTTGAAGAGGAAACTATGACTAGGGATGAAAAGGGAACCTCATATGATGGTGGGGAGAATATAAAAATTATGGAAATTGTCTTTGAAGACATGACCAAGAATACTATTAAAGGATTTTTATTTTTGGTTATTCAAGTTTGGAGAAAATATATTGATTTTAAGAAAACCAATGGGGAAAATGCATCAGCTTGCTTGAAGGAGAAAAATGAGGAAACCCATGAACCACCTAGTTCTGAAATAGGTGAAGTAGAAGAAATAGTACATGAAGAGGATCGAAATTTACTGCCAAGTGACTCTAAAAAATATGAAGAGACATCACATGGGTATGAATAATTTTATATTAAAAATACTGAAGATCATTTCAAGACACATTATACTTTGGAAATGAAACAAAGAGCATTTACTGATGGATGCTTGAACTATGAAGGAGTACCTACTGAAGGGTGCTCAAAAATCTATGTTGGTGACATAGATATCAGATTTCAAAATGTTTCTGAAATCCAAATTTCTTGTAAACATGAAAATTAATACCTTGTAGCAGTTGAATAAGAGACAAGATCAACTTCCCCACCACCACTTGAGCTTCATGAAGTTGGTCCAAGAAAGAAGGAAGAAGATGAGGAGGTTCAATTACAAGAGCCTCATTTTCTTGAAGGGTCCTTAAATATGAATGAAAATAAGATCCAAGAGTCCCTTATAATACTCCATAACATTCACGAATTAGTGTCAAATTATTGTTGGAGAGCTACCTCATTGAAGGAAACATCCTTCCTTGAAAACATGGAGAAGATTCAAAGAGCAATTTGCCACATCAATGATAATTTCATGTTTTTAAATTTTGATAGAAACCATTTGTTTGAGATTAATGAATTGTTACATGATGCATACTTGAAGAATAATGAGAATAATCATAAGCTCACAATTCAAAATGAGCAACTTCTTGAAAAGTTGCTAGATACTTGTTTTTCCTCCTATGTTTTAGGTTGTCAAATGGTAGATTGTTTCGAGGATTTTCATGACATGGTGGATCATGATAAATGTGAAAAAATGAATTTTCTTGATGTTTTTGAATATTATATTGATGAGATCCAAACACTTGTTGTGGTGGAAGAAGAACTTGAATTTTCTCTTGATGAAGGTTATGCAATTTTTAAAGAAGAGCATGATTCCTCTACATTGGAACCCATATATGACAAAGGTTTCACACTTTTGAAGGAGCTGCATGATACTACCCATATGGATCCTTCCCATGATGAAATTTATGCACTTTTTTATCATTTCAATGAGTTAGTTCATTCTCCTACATCCTACAATTCCATGTTTTGTAGCATTAATATCATTGAAGTATGGGTGAAAGAGTTCTTTTTTTATGGTGCCACAGAAGGAGTATGGAACTCCTAGGTTTACTTTTTATGATGACATGGTTGGATCACATTCTTATTTACATTTTCAGAAATATCATTTGTTACATTGTGATGATACACATATACATGGGTGGACCTATGATGTTCACTTGAGTCACTTAGAGACTCATGATTTTCCTTTCTCCT
The DNA here is from genome assembly GCA_001517045.1 of Pseudotsuga menziesii. Taxonomy (NCBI): domain Eukaryota; kingdom Viridiplantae; phylum Streptophyta; class Pinopsida; order Pinales; family Pinaceae; genus Pseudotsuga; species Pseudotsuga menziesii. The sequence goes on along the minus strand of LPNX010449244.1, from coordinate 121,903 downwards.
TGCCTAGTCTATTTGATGTTGGAGGAACTTCATCCCACACTTGGGTGAAGAGATATGTGATTGAAGGAAATTATTATTGGAAGAAAAATCCTCTGTTATTTCATGATGATGTACATATTCATGGGTGTATTTATGAGACTTCTTTGATCCACTTGAAGTCTTCATGTTTTCTTTGCTCATTATTTGGTTCAGATTTTAGTGGAGATTCTTCATTCACTTCTAGGATGAAAGAATACATGGCTGAATATCACATCCTTTTGGAGTAGCATTATAGAACACGGTATCCTCACCTATGCCAATGGAGAATATTTGATTGGTCACTTGAAGCTGGTATGCACTTGGAAAATGGTGGTCTATTTACTTGGATGTATAACTACTTTCATGATCTTTTGATGAGGCACCTACTTCATGTACATTTTAATTATGTTGTTATGTACTTTTATGATATATATTATGTACACATGGTGTTTGGAAGAATACATACAAGAAAATTGGATCCTAGAATTCTCTTTCCTAATGGTATGGTTTGGAGAGAACTCCTGATTGTTTGAGTGCAATACAAGCAATGAGACATTGGGATATTTTTTAGTCGCATTGATTTCAATTTTTTTGGGAAACAAACAGTATTGGAGATGGATTACCCACTTAATAAAGTTATTTTAATTATACTAGTGCAGCAACAAGCATGGTTTTTCCTCTCTAAAATATTCATGGAATCTCAAAGACTCAAAGTTGGACAACTCAGAGGCAACTTCAAAGAACCATACAGAAAGCAGGTTCTTCAACACCCATTTTTGAAATTACTTGAGGACAAGCAATATTGGGAAGGGAGGATTTGTCATGTCCCAAATTTTTCATTGTATCACAATGGACTAATCACATTTTCCATATTCATGAGAGTTTTTCAAATTGATGCTCAGGGTCAAATAATTTCCAAGGAGGAAAATTACTAGTTTCCTACATTAGGGGTGGAAGCTTTGGGATTTGGAATAAGGGGGAAAATAAATGATGTTTGAACATTAGAATGGAATAAATATTTAATAAAGGAGATAAATAAATAAATAAAAGGGTAAATCAAAGTGGCAATTGATCATGAAGAAACATGGAGAATTTGGGACCCGCACAAACTAGATTTTCTATGCCACATGGCATCCTCCTCTTGACATTTCAAACCCATAAGAATCCCAAGGGTCTTGGGATGAGTTGGAAGGTCAATATAATTTGAATGAATCAATTAATTTCTAATTTGAGTGTAATAGTAACTCCCATGGAAGAGCAAGAGGCATTTTGGAGCTAGCGAGACACTTGGACTAGATTCCTTGGCTCTATGACAACAATGATGAAGATGCTATGACACCCATGAAAAAAATCAGATATGAAGGATGAAATATGACATATATGACATGTCAGATCAAAATATAGCATCCAAGAGGGTTCTCATGTGAGTTGGGGAATCTCAATGGGTTCCTACTCAAATTGGGGGAAGATGGAAGGCTAGGAAATCAAGGACACATGGAAAATCTTGAGCCCACACACAAATTCGAATTGGATTGAGTTTGTGGATTGATTGGTAATATTATAAGGATAATTATGTTTGTAAAATACATTAATGAACCAATATAGGGGATTTTTTTCATTTTATAAATTTTCATTTGTGAATTGTGAGAGCTAGTGGATGACTAGTTTTCTTTCCTTAGCCAATTTCGAGGGTGAAAGATTCCCATCCAAGTTAGTGTTTGGAGGATAATCAGGTATTTAATGTATATTTAATGGAATTGTATTTGAAGGTTTAATATAGAGGGAATCTCATGATTCATTCGATTGCAGCACTTTCTCTCAAACATTTCTAGTTTTTATGGCATATTCTTGCTCATGGAGGGATTGCGCTTTGGGTGAGCTATTCATATATTTGGGGAAGATTATAATGCCCCAATATTTTATGTTATGATATAAATTATATTTATTTCAATTTTTTAATAATATTAGGCCGAAATACTGAAATATTTCATGTAAAATTGTTAATCAGTGAAGAAATAGTGCCATTTCCCCACTATCTTGTTGTGAATCAATTTGATGTTGATGGATTCGAATGGATGAGTAAAATACTAATGGTTTATGGTTGAATGGACTTGTATTTGTGTTTCTAAATTTCATAATAATATCAGGTGAAAATACCCAAAATATTTCATGCAAAAATATTAAACAATGAAGAAATAGTGTCATTTCCTGACTATCTTGTTGTGAACCATTGTAATGCTAATGATTTTGAATTGGGAGAGATTTTAATTTTCCATTACTGATTATAATAATAGAAATATGATATTTTATTCATTATTATAAATTATCAGGTCTTAATATCAAATGGTTGTATGGAAAAGTGATTATTAATGAGCAAACAATGACCATTTCCCCACTACATTGATGTATGCTATGATAATGCTAATTATTGCGAATGGGAAAATGTATATCTGATATATTTATGATGAATGTAATTTAATTTATGATTATGACAAGTTTCATGATGATCACTTAAGCATTCAAGGTCATTTTACTCAATTTAATTGCATTTGGAGAAGATTTGGTGCCATTTCCCCAATGGTTGAATTGGTGATTTTGTAGTTGTTTGTGAGAGGGTCATAAAAGCTTGCATAAACTGAATAATGATGCACATGAAACCGTAAAAATGTTCCTTAAACTTTATATTCCTCTTTTCATAAGTATGATTGGGTTTTGGATCATTTGAGAATCCATTTCAAGCATTTACCTAGGGGGAATTGGAGCCCCAATTTGCTAGTAAAGACTCCTACCTTGAGAAGAATATTAAACAAGCTTGAAGAAGTAATTGGATGGTAATAAATCATCCCAGAACATCATATTAAATTCCCAATATCATTAATATACCTTCCCAGAATATTTTGGATCATTTGGTTAAATTTGGAGTTCTAGACATCAAAACTAGTCAAGGGTCGAAACTGGAGAAAAAGTGAAAAATTGGTCATTTAATAAAAAATATTAAAAAGGGACATTACAATATTGTATGGATTTATAATTTGATATATGGGGAATAAATTGTTTTCATACAAGAATTTAACTACATATTCCAGGTGAGTTTCTCATCTTCTTTCTCTCCGTTTTAATTTTTAATGCATTTCCCATCATCTATTTTTACTGAAAACCCCTTTGTAGTAAGTAAGAAAATCCACCAAGGAATATTTCACTTAGAAATTCAAAATTTTGTGATTTTAGTTTTGAATACCATAATACAAAACCTAAAATATATCCTATATGTCACCCTTTGAATCCATTTTCCCATTCTTCTGAACCACTGATCCCCTAGGAAAATCACCCCCCTTTCTCTTTCTAGCGATTTTCTGAGTTTTATTTGTTTCTTGTTTTGTTTGGATAGCATATATTGTCATACCTATAATATAATAATAAAATAAAGTGTGTTAGAATCCCTAATTTGTTATAAAACCTAACCTAGGGCATTTCCCTAATTTTACATTCAAATCCCACTAGGGTTTTAGATTTGATCATTTGAATTAACAAAAAAATTATAGATTGGGTAATTAAATTCTTAAGTCACTAAGTTTATAAAATTGAGTAACATTTCCAACACTTCTAATTACCCTCTACTCAAGTATTCCTAAAATCATGGCTTTATCCTTAGTTCTAAGGTTTAGATATTTCATCTTACATATCCTATTCTTTTAATCTGATCTGGTGATTTATGTTTAGGTATTTACTTCTAACACAGGTCTGGGTCTCCCCCTCTTTCACTTGGCATTTAGTAGCATAAAGTGAAGGATATCTCAACCGGCATGACAAGTTTTCCATTATCCAGGGTTTGGGGTATCCATAGGTCATGACTTGAGTTTCCTTCTCCCTCTGTCATCTTGAATGGGATCACTTTAGAGGGAAACTACAAGATTCATGATAACATGAAATTTTTTGGTTAAGGAAAACATACGCTCATCTTTGGATATTTTCAAGCTTAAAAAATGGATGGACAGTGGTTGGAATATCCTATCAATGGCAAGTACTTGAAACCATTTTTCTCTACATAAGTGGAAGGAAAATCCAATTTTATATTATATTTTCCTTGTTTATTTTTCTATAATTTTATTGTTTATATTTTTTTGTTTCCCTAAAAGAATCGCAATCATTGCCATCAGCTCCATCGAGCCAATAATCAAAGTCCGCAATCAACACTTTGTTTTATTTTGAAGAATAATCTATAGGTTCTCAATATATGATCTAAAGCTGATTCCATATCTGTTATCATGTAAAATGACACTTCTCCGTCCGAGTACTGACGTCCAATACGTCATGACACAAAAGGAAAAACTGGATTGAAGTAGCCAAAACACTATATATTGGAATGAATATTGATACATCATCTCCCGACTGGCTGAATATATTTTATTTGAACATTAGGGTTGCACACGCAAATATTTGCACAACAACCCTCATGTGACACGCGAGTATGTGCATTGCAACTCGCATGTACATTGAACACACGAGTTTCCTTAAAGCAAGGATCATGTCATATGCGACTTTCCTATATCAATACTCGCATGTACCTTCATTTGAATTTAAAAAATATAAAACATGATTAGTCAAGATCAGTTGAGCCCCTAATCATAACTATCTAAATTGTCTCAACCATCTCAACCATATCAACCTCTCTATTTCCCCATGTATAAATAAAAGGCATGGGATGGGGCTAATCAATCATTCTTAGAATAGAAAATATATGCTAGTGGTATGCATTCAGACATCTTGGAGCAGTAGAACTCAGTGTCCTTGATTTGCAGAGGAGTCCTTGTTTCAGAATTTGGGTTGTAATCTCACCATCTTTGATTATTAATAAAGAAAGTTCTTCTTCCAATATTGTGCATTCTTGTATATGTTGATTTATGAATTATCTTATAATTTCATTATGAATATGTTATTTCATTAACCATTGATATATATAAGGTATTTGCAAGAAAAACTTGTTCTTTGCATGTGATTGGAGAAGCCCTCGAAGCTATGGAAGTGACTAGAAGAGGAGAAGAAAATATTGGATCAACCATCATAAACCAAGTTTGCTAAGTTTTCTTCCTAATCCTATTTCAATTTCTACATAGCTGATTATCTACAAGTATAGCTTAGTAAGTTGGTAAGTCCATAGACCCTAGGCTATAAGGGTGTGTTTTCCTCTACAACAAAAATGGAGACTCCGCTGGGGAGTCCAACCTACTGTGGGTCCTTTGCTTTAGGTTTCCTGAATAGTATTTGCTCTTTTTTATTCTGGGTGTGATTTGTTTTCTTTTTTAATTTTATTTTTAGTTTGGCATGTTAAGGACCTATCTGCTAGTACTTTTCTCTTTGAAAAAATTTAGTAGTACACACGGGATGTATTGTTGACAGTCGTGTGTTTTACCTTGTGTATGTGGGTTGCATTCTAGACAGTCATGTGTCACACATGGGTTGTCTTTATAACAGTCACGTGTTCATGTAGATTTCTTAGAGTTCATAGGGTTTTTTCCTGTCCCTGTTTTGGTGACCTCTCAGAAGTTAGTGAAATTTTTTTTTTTGACATGATTCTATAAGTCTTGGGTGTGTATATCACATAGTTTGCTTGTTTTTTCAAGTCCTTGGGTTCTTTGTGTTTGAGTTTCTTCATTTGTGAATGTTGTTGGTCCTTCTTGCTTGGATTTTTGGGTATGAATGCTTGTGTTCTAGGTCATTGATGAGTCCTTAGGAACACTTTATTCTCTACACTGTTGTTTGTAGTCTGATTTTGTCTTTCTCCTTGTTTGTGGATCTAGTAAGCTTTTTAAGTTTGATAGTTCCTCCAAGTTTGTTTTTGTGCCATTTCTTCCTACCTAGTCGAAGTGTGTCATTATAGGATATGCTTGCATCATTTACTTATATATGTTTATATTGTTCAAACTTGCTCAAGTTTGCATTCATTTGCATTGTAATTTTTGAAGTTTTTTGAAAAGAAAAGACAAAAATATTTTATACTTTTTGCATTAGTTTGCATCTAGTGTTATTTTCATTATTTTTCAATAAAAATTCAAAAATTTGTTTAAAAATTCTTGTAGTTTCTCATACTTAGTTTAAATTCATTACCTTTCATTTTACAAAAAAAGAAAAATAAAATTGGAATAGTAGTTGCAATTTGCTTTGAAATTTTATTTTACATCATTTTTTCTTTCTTTTGTGGAGTCTACAACACCATACAAGTTTCAAACCGCTGCCTCTGACTAAGAAAAACCAATTAAAACCAATGATTTAATTAAAAATTACTAGTAAGTTTCTTTTTCCTAGGTTCATGCATGAACTAGATTAAGCTCAGCTTGTGGACTAGGGAGTTTTAACTGTACATAAGTATTTGATTTTAGACATAGTAGGCCTTTCACTACGTAAACCCTTCTCTATATTGAGAACATCTGGAAATATCCTCTTACACATGAGTTAAGAATGAGGTTGCATGAAGACCTTATTTGAGGAGATGACCCTCTGATTCCTTGTTCAAGCATAGATCGATATTTTTATGTGTTTGGGTTTCTTGTCAATAACACCTTTTGGGCCCCATGCAGTGTCAGTGTTGACAGGGTTTCGGGATTTTCTACCCTTCCCACATGTAAGGATCAGGCTTGCGATTGTTCTGCCAGACTCTCAATATAGTTGCGGTAGCCTTTAGTCTCTTGATATTAGGGATCATACATAGGTAATAACAGAAGGCTATTTTTGGTTTACCTTGGATGGGCTTGGAAGGTAACCCTGGTAGAAGGTGTTGGAGAGCGGTTGGGTGATTCCTCCACTTGTGCCTAAAAATATCTACAGGGACACCAAGTAACCATCTATAAATTCTTCACTGTTTGTACCTGGGCCCAAACCTTCCCACACTTTCCTATGGAAGGAACGTCTTATACCTGTTCTTTCTATGTGACTTTAGGAAATTTTTAGTGAGTGCTATTTGGTTTGTCTATATTTAGTTCTCCTTTAGGTTTTTGTGAGACAAATTTTTATTTGTGGAGGACCAACCTCTTCATAGGTAAAGAAGGTTGCAAAACCTTCCTCTATCTGATATAGTGGAGCCTGCATCGCCCCCTCAAATGAGAAAACTAGATACTAATGGTTCAGTTGAACCGATAGGAGTTAGCGAAGTTCTAGGTGAACTAGAACTTAAGACTAATTAGGTAGATACAACTACAATAGATATTGAAGAATTGCAGGTTGATGAGTTTGTAAGGAACTTTAACCCACCTCTTATTGACTTAAGCAATCCTGTGATCTTCCAAGTTATTCCATTTGATCCACCTGTTATTGGTGTTCCTGTGAGTAGAGTGATGGCTAGCTCTGGAGAATATATTTCGACCCCCACTTTAGTTGTTTTGGCTGGATGAGTGCCACCTCCCCCGGTTGGTACTCTAAGATCAAATGCACCTACTGCACCTTTGTCACCAAGAAGTTGAGAGGTCTAACCATCAACTCCCTCAAATGTAGTAGGTCCTTCTAGTGTAGTGGTCACTAGGATTCCCAACACACCTTTTTCTTCTCCCTCATTAATGCATATTGCTCATAGTGGTCCTAGTGGATCCTCCTCATTTGTTCAAGGTTCCCATGGAATGGGGGGCACATTCCACTATCCAATCCTTATGTAGGTCCTACACCTGCATACGTGAGGATGCAGTTTGGAAACACAAGTGCTTTTGGTCAAGGTTTCCAAACACTGATTTTGACCCCATTCATGAGTTATCCCTTTTCACTTTTTAGTGAATGGATACCGGCTCCTGTATTTCACACTCCAGTTTCATATGGAGCATCTCAAACCACTTATACTACACCACACACAAATAATCCAATGGCTTACAGGTGGAATCCCTTTCAAAGTAGTCAAACTACTTCATAACTGACAGCTGGGGGAAACCCCACCTTTACATTTGGGAACCGTGGGGGAGGTCCTCCTGCATCCCAGACTCATGCTTTTTAATATCCGGTTAGGCATGATGATTTTCAAGACGAAAGTGACAGTATTTTTGACTTAGCAAATGTGTTCCTTAATCACTTTCGGCTTCCTATCCGACATGATGCCAACACAAACCTATTGTCTACCTTTTGGCAAGACAAATCCATGCATATCTTGGATCATATCCAAGAGTGGCGAAGGAATAAGAGGCCTATCAAAGCCACCATACCCCTCAAGTTCTTGTTAGAGTGGTTCTTAAAATATTTACTGCCATATATATCTAAGGACGTATCCGCTTCTGGGGTGACTACTGAAGAAGAGGCCATCCTCAGGGATTAGCAGATGGATTTGATATATGCTCAGTCTGGGATATTATATGAAATCATACATGAGGCACCACGGTATACTCATAGTGTCGAGAAACCCAAGCCTAGACCCCATGCCGATGGTGTGGTTGGTTTAGTTAATTATCCCATTGTAGAGTCACTGGATAAGAAACTCTACGGGTTGTCAATGAAGTAGTCTACAATAGAGGCAGCAAAGGATTCCCTCTCACCTCAAAATGCAAAAAATTTTGCACAATATTTCCAGAAGGTAAATCAACATCCTAGTGGGGAAAAGAAGAAGGGGAAGAAGGGTGAGGGTAATCAACACAAGCCAAAATGCATGAATAATGCTAATGTGCGTAAGAAGGATAAGAAGAAGGTGAAGCTTCCCTGTAAGTTATTCTAGAGATATCACTTGACTCATCAATTCCCTCTCATTGATCAAGCTCATAAGTTTCTTAAATATCAACAACTGGTTTTCCTAAAGGATCCATTTCCCCAAGCACGAAATGGATCTTCTATTTCTAATGTAGCTGGGGGCACTGTTAATTCTCCCCTTGACTAGAATTATATAAACATGGTATGATCTAGTGCCTTACTCTAGATGAGAAATAAAAACTATCATACAGAGGCTACTGAGAGGGGTAAGTATATTGGTGAAACCTATAACCCTCTCATGATTGAGAAACCTGCTGATCTAATGCCTAGAATACCAAAAGGTGTCTTTAAAAAGGCATTTCACAATACAAATTATAGGGCTGCTTCTAACTAATATGTGGTGGAATATTTGGCCCAAAATCCTTGCGCAATGTACATATTGGAAGTGTTACAGAGTTTTCTTGCTCAACCGGATGCTCTCTTAACATCTTTAGGCAGTCGCTAGATTCCTTGAACCTGTTGGTGAAGTTTAATCTGTTAGATGTGAAGATGCACCTACTGTATCATGTGGCTTTGTGAGTAGATGTCATTCATGGAATAAAAACCATTGGAGGTACAATTATTAATGAAGGTACTTCCAGATGTGTTATGTCTCTTTCTTGCTGGAAAGCTTTAGGTTCCCTGGAGCTAGTTCCATCAAATACCTTACTTACTGCTTTCGACGGGAGGTCTTTCATCCCTCATGGTATCGTACTAGAATTTGAGATTAAGTTGGCAGGGAAAGTAGTGTCTATTGAAGTTGAGGTGATTGATGTTCCTTTGGACTATAACTTTCTTTTGGGGCAAAGCTAGACTTAAGGCATGTGTGCGATTACCTCCGTTCTTCTTCGAGTGGTGGATTTTCCACATGAGGGGAATTTGGTTACTATTGACCAACTGAATTTCACTCGGAATGGATGTTTGGAAACTAATGAGACCATTGTACCTTTGGTTGATCAGGTTTAACCAGCTAAATAGAGCTTGGCGATTGGAATGTATTCATCGTTAATGGGCACATTTGATATCCCAGCCCCAATAAATTATCTAGGTTCTATGAGTGTGGGGAAGTCTATCACAATGGTTATCAATAAAACTGATCCTTGGGTCCTTACTACCCATCATGAACCTCAATTTCCCTTATTTGCAGTGGAAGTGGATTATCAATCTATGGTAGAAACCACTATTGATTCTATCATGACTCCTTCTACAGTCTCAGAGGAGTCAGAAGAAACTTACCTGCATACTTTGGGAGAGAAATATTTATATTCGTATGACTGCTTAGACATGGTTTTTCCTTCGGATGAAGCCATTTTAGAAGCCATGAGTGGGAGAGATAATATTTGCAAATATATTCACCATAGGTCCTACATTCTTCCACAACTGAGTATAATTGAAAACCAAGAGTTCCATGTGAGACTGGTAGAATATGTTAATGTACTAATTAATCCTTTGCCTAAGGAGGGAATATTTGCTGAGGGGAATATGGAAAATATATATGTACCATTCCCATCAACATCTCTATGAACTCTGATGTCATCAAAAATGTGCATATCAGTGCAAACCGCTCTCTGAAGGAGATTTTCATATATACTGCCTTATTTAAGGAATTCTGTGATGTGTTTTCCTCATCATATGAGGAAATGCAAAGAATTGATCCATTGATTGTTGAACATCAAATACGGACCTATCTTAATGCTAAACTAGTTTGACAAAAGATTATACCTGTTAACCCGCGTAAAGCAACAGTCGTTAAGGCTAAAGTGGAAATATTGTTTAAAGCGAGGTTTATCTACCATATTTCTTTGATGGAATGGGTATCCAATATTATTCATGTTGATAAGAAGCAAAATACAATACATGTATGCACTGAATTTCCCGATTTAAATAAAGCGTGTCACAAGGAAAATTACCCCATGCCCTATATAGATCAAATCATTGATGCTTTTGAGGGTAGTGAAGTTTTTTCATTTATGGATGGTTTTTTTGGATACAATCAAATCCAATCAAGTTAGAAGACCAACACAAAACAAATTTTATTTATCCATGGGGTACCTTCGTGTGCAAGAAAATTCCCTTAGGTTTGAAAAATGCAGGAGCTACCTTTTAGCGAGCAATGAATTTTTCCTTCCACGACCTTAAGAACATTGTCAAGTCATACCTAGATGATATTCCTACTCATTCCCGTAAGAGGATCGATCATCCAGACCACCTTCGCTTAATTTTTGAACTATGTAGACATTACAAAATATGGTTGAATCCACACAAGTGTGTTTTCTACATCGAGTCGAGACAACTAGTCAGGTTCATTATGTCAAACAAAGGTAATTAGGTGGATCGTTTGAAAGTAGAGGCCGTTGCAAATCTGCTTCCTCCTCGTTCTATTAGGAAAATTCAGAGCCTGCAAGGAAATCTAATTTCCTTTGACGTTTTATCATTAACTATGCCAAGACCACTAAGGGTTTCATGCATCTACTAAAACAGGACACTCCATTTGTATGGGATGAAACCACACAACTTGCTTTCAAGGCTTTGAAAAAATCTTTGATGTCAGCTCCCTTGTTATGTCCAATAGATTAGTCTCGAGACTTTATATTGTATCTGGCTATGTCAAAGTCGACCATTGGGGTAGTATTGGTCTAGGAGGACAAAAAGTTCCAAGAGCATGTTTTCTATTATCTCATTCATGCATTAGATGGTCCCAAAATTCAATACCCCCAAGTCGAGAAGTTATCTTTAGCAACTATTTATGTTGTGTAGATGTTATGTCACTACATCTTACTGAGGACCACTACAGTGGTGGCGGATGTTAATCCCTTTCAATATTTTTTGTCCCGACACATAATTGAGGGAAAGTTCAATAAATAGATAGTCATTCTCCAAGAGTTTGACTTGGATTTTTAGTCTGCCAAATATAAAAAGTCCTTAGTTTTTGCAAAGCTTATCGCAAAATTTCCTATGGAAGAGAATGTAGTGGTGGAAGAGGACTCATTCCCAGATGAGTACATATTTCTTCTTTCCACTTCTGATCCTTCATATGGAGATATACTTATCTATCTCTAGATTTTGAAGTGCCCTACGTCCTCCTCGAGGAAAGAGTGATGTAAACTTCATATATATGCGAAAAACTACCTTATCATTGGGGATACTTTGTACCATAGAGGGGTAGATTATGTTTTGTGTTAGTGTCTCACTGACAAGGATGATGAGCATGTCCAAAATGATTCCCATAGTGGAGCGTGTTGGGGTCATTCATTTGGGTTAGCAATGGCCCAGAATATTATATGTGTCAGTTATTTCTAGCCCACGATCTTTAAATATTGTGTCGAGGCTATGAAGTGATGTCATCCTTGTCATCTCTACACCAAGAAAATGTGGTCACATCCTGCTCCGTTGGTTCCCGTGATCATGGTGGGACCCTTCACTAAGTGGGGCATGGATTACGTGATGTGAAACCCAATCTCGACAGGGTGGCACAAGTATATCATTTTCGTTGTCAATTACTTTCCTAAGTGGGAAGAGGCAATGCCTACCTTTAAAGCTGGCAATGAAATTGGAGCTTTCTCTATGTTCAACCAGATCATTACTCGATTCGGTATTCCAAAGGATATTGTCAATAACCATGGCAATCACTTTCAAAATAGCTTGATGACCAAACTAACTATTATGCTAGCGTTCAAGAAAGATCACTCATATTCCTTCTACCCACAAGTGAATGGTCAAGTAGAGGCAGTCAATAAGACATTGAAGATCATTCTCAAGTGTACCATCAACGCAACCCAGTCAAATTGGCACATAATGATATATCCTACACTTTGGGAACACTAGACTAATTTCAATACTACCATCGTTTTTCACCTTTCCAACTCGTTCACGGGGTGGAAGCAGTCACTCCGGTTGAATGACAAATTCCATCACTTAAGAATCCATTCATGTTCTCACTGACACCACAAAATTAGAAGAATGTTTTCTACATTTTGAAAATATAGATGAACAATGCAGAGATGCATTAACAACAAATGAAGCTGATAAGAGTAGGGTTAAAAACCAATATGACAGATCAGTTAAGCCTAGAATTTTCTCTGAATGGGAGTTTGTCTTGCTCTGGGATTAGGACAAAGAACCCATGGGAGCAAGAAAATTCAAGTCCATGTGGTTAGGTCCCTACATTGTGTCAAAGGTATTGAGGATAGAATCATATGAATTAACTAACTTTGATGGAAATAAGCTGCATGAGCCTATAAATGGGATCTACTTGAAGAAGTACTATGCTTGGGCTTAGTGCATTTTCTTGTATTTTTATTGTTTGTATTTTTATGTACAATAGTTAGCTGGTTATTGTTTCTTATACCATCTATTGGTTGTTATAGATGTCAACTGAGTGGTTCATAGGTTTTTCAGATGGCACCAGTCATCGTGACTTGTAACCTGGCTTCATTCACGTGGGTCATCTATTCACCCTCAGGACAGCTAGTTTCCTCTAGAGGCGCTTGCTTACGTCCTGCTACTAATAATGTTGCTAAGTACAGAGATGTTATTGAGTTGTTATGGTATTTTTTGTCACATGGAATTACCCGATTAGAGGTAAGAATTGACTCTCAACTTGTTGTTTCCTAGCTCAATGGGGCTTATCAGGTGTGAAACCCTATCTTGTTATGTCAGTTTTTGCAGGTTAGATTACTTGAAAGAAATTTCGATTATATTTAATTTAATCAAATTCCACGAAATGAAAGTACAATAACTAATTCATATGCGAACTATATTCTAGATTGGCACTTAACACATATTTTATAAAATATAAATAATAGATAGAGTTGGAACACATGTAAATAACCAGGATATATATATATATATATATATGTAAATTCTATCCATAGATAGGTCGATTTTTGATCAAAAGATCCAGTCGCAACTGTATAAATATACAAAAAACAGGATCACAATCCATAAAAATTCCTATAGATCTAGACCTAGTCCTTAGCATCATCGGCTATGGTAGCCTCTTTGGCCTCCCTGCAAAAAATAACAGCCCTGGCTACCCTCCTTAGTAAGCATATCCAGGTAGGTGAAATCCCTACTACAAATTCCTGCATGAAAACAAGAATCCGCTCAATTAGTATGGTGGGTACTCCCTAGGTCAGCCTAGCCAGCTTTCCCTCAAGAACTCTAAGTATACCTTCCTTCCCACCCTATACAGGCCACACAAACATCCTAGGGTTCCCATCGGGGAATACAGGTCCAATATATGCATCTCAAAAACATGTAAAATGGATTAAAACTTTTATACATATGTATATAATTTTATGATTAAAATTCATAAAAATAAAAAAACTTAAAAAGAAAAATACCTATCTCTCCCCATGATCCCCCTGGCGGGAGGACAAGATCATTGTCTCCTCGAAAATCCAATCCAGAGTATGAAAAATGCTCAGGATCTGGAAACTATCACTCCCACCATACATCAAAGACATCATCATAAACACTCTGGACCGATCCTTCACCACCTTGACAGAGGAAGACCTCTCCCCACCTGGTCAGTCTAGGATGGAAAGGAAAAAATGCTGGTAGTGCTACTGCAAGACTGATGGTAGGCACTCTATCAAAGAAGAATGCTACCAATATGCTATAATATCCCAAAAAAAATCGGCATCCTTTCTTGCAGTCAAAGAGTTTCTTCCTCATGATCATCATCATACCCGAGCACTAGTCAAATACAGTACCCTGCACACACTCCACTGCAACTCTCATCTATGTCCCAGTAGCTAGATGAACTAAATATTTTCTTTCAATGCTCACCATTGTGCTTACCACTACTAATAATGGGAAGCTGGTTATGTGAACAATAGGGATGTGTGATCCCTTCTTCTATGTACTTGGTGTATAGTAGGTGTCAATATAGTCTTGGACACTCATAGGGTCACCACCGATACCTGCACTATCGAGGTTCACGGGAATACCCCCACAGACAGCCCTGTAATGGAGTTGATGTCTTCTATTGCTACCTCCAAGATCTCCCCTTGAAGATCTAAAGCACCGAGGTCATGATCCCAGTAACTAATCAAATGCTCAAGTAAACGGACATTGGCCCGCATTTGGAAGTACAAAAGAACTTTAATAAACCAATTTTGCATAAAGATTACAAATTTGGGACATCTCATAGAGCATCTTGATCCATGTCTTCATGCTCTCGTTCCCTCCACTCTAGCACCATGTTGTACCTGCCCAATTTACCACTATTGATCATTAGAATCTATTAAATTCTATCAATTTTGGGCATGTTGTAAACTAAATCATATGTCATGTAGAACACACATATATTCTTTATACATGTTTCCTGTCACATGCGGGTTTCTCTCTAGAAGGTCACATGTATGTGAATTTCTTAGTCGCACACTCACTTGTACTGTGTAACCTTCTTAGGGTCGGCACAAAACCTTAAAATTTTTCACAAAAATGAAATTTAGAGAAGATGAAATGAAGGAGAGGGGAAATCCAACCAACCTAACAGTAGTGGATTTTGAATTGGTCCACTAGTTTGTTCTTGCTGAGCAATCCAATTTAGAGGTGAAAACTTGTTAAATTGGGTAAAATATCAAATGGTATGTTTTATTTTAGTTTTTGAACTATATATAGAAAATTTTCAAAATTTTTTGAACCTATAGTTTATAGTTTAAAAAGTATTTTTTATAAATGAACTAATACCATTTCTTTTTCCTCATTGCAATAGGTTTAAAGTCTTTAAGAAGTCGTTATCCAATCATATATGGTAGTATTTGGTCCTTCATATGTACTTTTGCATCTATACCTTATTCGTTTTTAACCCTAGTATTACCTCTTTGACAACAGACTATGGTGTTTAATCATTTTTACCTCATCTACATCATTGTTTCTCCTTGGATAGGGGCTTCTTTTCATGGGTACCCTAATTTATAACACTTTACTGTCTTTTGGTACCCATGCCACAATTGTTGTAGGTTGGCGGGAGCCTTCTTAGTAGTTTTCATGACAAAATGAGCCTTCATTTTGCATATTTTTGCGAGATATTCATGTTTATAAGGATCCCCACCCTTATGAAATTATTTTAGGCCTAGGTCTAACTCCTCAAAACAGAATTGACTTCTGAGTAAACTTGTTTGTTCGGACTTGTTAAGAATAAGTGAATGGGAATCCACATTGGTGGTAGTTTATCTTTCTTTCGGACCATGTGGAATAATTACAAAAAAGGAGCACTCTCTTTTCTTCAGAATTGAGAAGAGTATTCTCAGGTATAGGTATATCACCTTTCTAGACCTGAGGGACTAAACTTATGGAAAAGGGACACCCAGTATGAGCTTAGTTTTCTATTTTTCATCCTCTGGACCCAAACATGAAAAATATTATGAGCATACTTTATGGCTTTGTCATGCTCGCAAAACCTAAAGAAGAAAGCATCGAGTTGACTTTTGTAAGCCCCATTTCTCATAATCAAATGGATCTTTCCATGTGATCTTTCCTTCCTTCACACTTGTAAAACTCATGCTATATGTTTCTTTTGAAGGAGCGTTGCGTAGGTGGTAATTTAACCTTTTTTGTATCATAAATTTGACTAAGTTTTCTTCTTAGAAATTGAAACTCTGACTACACATTTTATTGCATAAATGTCATAAATTTGACTACGTTTGCTTCGTAGTCATCGGAAATTCGACCACAAATTCTAGTGCATAGATGCATAACTCCTACTAAGTTTTCTTTGTAGACATTAGAAATATGACCGCAAATTTTAGTGCATAGGAGTCAGAAATATGACTACGTTTCCTTTATAGAAGTTGGATATCTGACTACTCCCCTTCGTTGGTAGTGTAGCAACGTTGTCAGATTTAGTGTAAATAAGACCACAAATTTCACTTGATTTAGGTCAGCTATCTGACGAAGTTTCCTCCACTTTTTTGTCGGTAGTGTAGACACTTTTTTAGTTTTAATGGAAATCCGACCACAAATTTCACTTCATAGAGGTCAGAAAACCGATGACACTATGAATATATATATATCCCTTTATATTTGGATTCACAACTGCAACTCTGCTAAAAAAATTCCAACTTCTTCTATTTCAAAGCTACAACTCCGCTAAAATTCTCCCAATTTTTCCTATTTTGCAGCTGCAACTCTAGTAAAATTATGCTAACCTTTCCTATTTTGCAGCTGCAACTCCACTAAAATTCTTCCAATTTTTCCTATTTCACAGCTGCAACTCCGCTAATTCTAACGAATTTTCCTATTTTCACAGCTGCAACTCCACTAAAATTCTTCCAAACTTTCCTATTTTGCAGATGCAACTCCACCAAAATTCTGCCAATTTTCCCTATTTCGTAGCTGCAACTTCACTAAATTCTACCAACTTTTCTTATTTTCGCAGCTGCAACTCTACTAAAATTTTTCCAACTTTTCCTATTTCATGGTTGTGACTCCACCACATCTTTCCATTTCGTGGCTATGACTCTGCTAATTCTTTAGCCACAAGACTGTTATATGTTCACCAGTTTCTATCAGCTGCTCCAGTCTCCATGAGGAACATTATATTCTCTTCTGATTGTCATGTTCTTTATGCCAGCATGAATGTACTTTATCCACCTGGTTGATGACGACCAACTCACAGAAGCATGTGCATACTTATATCCTCATGAATGATGTTACCATGAAATAACACCACCATGGAAGGATGACGAATCAGCATTATATTGAAAGGTACGGGTTCTAATCATAACTATAATTAGGCATGATTTGACACGGCAGCAAATATCTAACCATGGCATTAGTCCTCGTTAGCAGACCTTGATTAGTTCTCCGCAAGGGAAATAAGTAAAAACTTTATTGCCCATCTTTGTGATATGGCCATCATTCTACCCAACTCGTGCAAGATCTAGCCAATCGATTTTATCCCATAACCATACCAAAATTCCAAAAATAGCCCTACCATTTTCCGAAGATAACAATGAGAACTTTCCAAAAATACCCATTTCAACTTTGACTATCCATTGCCTGTTACTGCATGTTGTAACTCCAATGTCTGAGTTTGCTAATTCTTGCGTTTTCTAGAAGAACTTACAGGAAAGGAAGCAATATGGGTATCCCAACAAGACCCGAACCTGGAAACATAGCATCTCTGCATGAAAATGGGGAATTATTTACCATATTTCAAGAAGCCGGGTGGACAGAGTACTTCCAGAGATTAAACAGCTTCCATGTGGATATCGTACGACAAATTTATCTAAACTTGACTGATACTCACTCAAAAGTTAGATTATTGTGGGTAGACATTATAGAAGCAATTGTGCCAAAAGTGACATGATTACCACATATTGGGACTATATGGTTTAGTCAGAAGGTGCTTAATTCGACTCTAGTAAGCAACTTTCTTGTAGCATGTGAAATTATTCAACCAAGAGGAAGGGGAAAAGAATTGGAGTCACTTCCAAGGGCCTAGGATCAAGCTGTCATATTTCTAAAGAAATACATAACTTGTGAAGCCAGGTACTGAATCGTTTATATCTCTGACTTTATCCTACTATCCCATTTATGCTACAGTAGATTACTCAATATGCCATTTTATCTCCTAAGAGCCCTACAAAGCATGGATCAATATGTAAAAGCATCTTGGGATCCCGTAGCTTCCCTAACAAATCATGGATTAATCAAGTTGTTAGTTTCGAGGGCCCTTGCACATCAGAATTTAACATGGGAACAATTTGTTTCAAGGCCAAGAGTAAACTAGGAACTTGTATTGGAAATAGAAGGTATTGGGGAAGAAAGTGATGAGCTGAGCTCCTCGGGTTCAGCTGGGGGGAGGGATGGAATGTTGGAAAAACAATTGGATAATGTTCAAGAGGAATGTGTGAGATATTTTGCAACAATAGAAGCTAAAACTAGACTTATTGTAGAAGCTACGATAGTAGAAGTTGTAACTATTGAAGCAGGAAGGACATTATACAAAGAAAATAGATTGAGGGGAGGTAGAAGTCCTAAACATTGAATCCTCCCTTGAAATGAGGGGAACCATAATTGAAGAGGAGGAATTTGTTTTTGAAACTAGGAAAGTTAATGAATTTTCCATCCCTGATTCTAAAAATGTGGAAATTCTTGTGTCACGTAGAAGAAGGAAAATACCAAGTGTTAAGGTCCAAACATCTAGACCTACAAAGAGGAGAAGGACTAGGGATTCTACTGTGGCAGAAGTAGGTCATGTAATAAGGGAAAATGTTGAAATTCCTATCCTAAAACTCTAAGCATCCTTTGTTATAGAATAAAGTTTTTCAAGTGAACCTAAAATTGAAAATTTACTTCTTGGGAATGAACTATTAAAGGAATAAGTACAAATGCTCCAAGATGAAGTGCATATTTTGAAAGAATATTGAAAATGGTGCATGGTGCATAGCTTGAACAACTTGGCTAAATCTATGGAGCAGTTGGAGAATCCACCTTCTGTTTTCAAGGATGGTGAACATGATGAACTACTATGCCCTAAATGTGGATATGTATTCAAACTTGTAGGGTATAGAGTTACAATGGTGGATCTAACAATGTGTAAATTAGCACAAGCAAGGCAAGAGAGAAGAAATACCTCCAATAGAATTGATGGAAGAAAGGAATCCAAGGCAGAGCATAACCCTTGATCATGAATTGCAATAACAAGAGGAAATATAGTCCTAATAGTCAAAGAACATTGAATTAATTCCATATCAGTCTCAACAATATGGCTACATTAATGAATTGATGCAGGATTAGTCTCAGTAGTTAGGGGATACATAAATCATTTAAGAGAAATATCCATAGCTTAAAATCATTGAAATAATCGTGGAACATGAGGTTGTTACAAAAGAACCAACACTCCAAGGATATGACATTGAAGCAACATCTCAAATAGTGTGTACTTTAAGTGAATCATAGAAACTAGATTTTGTTAAATAAGAACCAACATATTGAAGATTATTTGTTTAAGATGCAACTCAAACTAAACTTGTTGGGGCTGAAACACAGAAAATGGATGCTGCTACACAAGAACCAACATCCTCAAAATTGGTTTGTGAAGTTGTAACTCAAACTGAAGTCATTGGGGTTGAAACACAAAAAAGGGATGCTGATACACAAGAACCAACATTCCCAAAATTGTTTGTTGAATCAGAAACACAAACAGAATTGTATGGAGCATGGGTTGAAGTATAAATTTTGTTGGACAAAGGAAACAGAGAGGATTAAACAGGAAAGAAGGAGCAAGAATTGGAAAAGAAGATCTATCTATTTCAACTTTATCTCAGTAAATGGAAAGATTGTACCACCATGATGGAGAAGGGGATGATATCCTTTTCTGAACATTGGAAGATTATCCAAGAGCTTAAGGATAAATGGGCTAAATAACTATCCCAATGGGACAATTTGTGGAAGAATCTATAGGAAATGACAAATAGTATTTTTCTAAAATAACAAAAAGAACAGTTGGGTATGGAAAAGTACAACTTAATTCAATAATTTCTTAGTTGTATAGCTCCATCCCCATCTTATCCAGTGTTTGTATAAATAGATGGTCCTATTTAAAATCATAGAACTAACAGAAGGGAGACCCTATCGGCTCTCTTCAATCCCTAAATTCTTGGACACCTTCATTAAGAGCGATTTTTTGGATCAAAATTTTATATGTGAATAATTTTTGCATGAAAGAGCATGCCCTATGGACGTGTACTCCAATCCAGTTCCTTGTTTGGGATATATTCAGCTAAGAGAATTTACTTCTGTTATCTCCTAAATAAATTAGTCTTCGCTAGGTCAAACTATGAAAATTTAATTTTTGCACAGTGATCAAGATTTCAAGGCACATTATGAAATATGTTGGTATGTTTAACAAAGTTGGAATGCATTATGCTCTATTTTTCCATAAAAATCAAAGTTTAGCTTTCGATGGCTGAGGTTAACTTCTCGACAGTTCATTCACCACCGAAAAGCCCAGCTTTCGGTAGCTAAAAACTGGATTCAAGATTACCTTAACCACTGAAAGCACCAAAAGAAGAAAACAGTTAGTACATCCGTCAAAATCAACCATCATCGGCATGAGGAATGTCATTATCGAGCACTTAACCACCGAAAAGACTGGGACTGTGAAAAAATCATGATCTAGTAAAGAAAAGGTTGTTATGAAACTGAAGTGATGGATAAGAGACCCAAACCCTAGCTAGAATCCACCTGTCCCATGATTGTAGCTGAACCACCACAAAACATTAAGTACTAGTTAAAAAGGTCACTGCATTGGCCATCTCATGATTCTCCTCAGAACTAATTGTCCCCCTACTCAAGTACCAATTACTGATCAAACCCTCAAAATAAACACCCTCCCCTCAATCCATTCCACATTTTCCTGCATGTAGCCTCACTGATCCATGCTCTTGCTGAATCTGAAATGATAATGTCCTTCCAACAAGGTTTGAATTTTTGTTTTTGCAGGTACAAAGAGAGCAGTCCAGTAATGAAGAAAGGAGGAGGACCTACCCTCATACAAGAATTGGAAACATTAGCTATCTCAAGTCACACCTAGATGTATGTCAATTCTTCAAAGATGTAGGTTGTTGCAGGTTCTGTGAGAAAATTCACGGATCCCACCAGCAAGTGGCAGAAGCCTTTGCTCTCTCTTTTGATGGCTCAAAGGCATTGATAGGAAAAGAAGAGTTCTAGGTTGATGAGGCCCTAATAGTAGTAGTAGCAGAACTCCCAAAGACTGGGGAGAAATGGTTCAAGAACAACATCATGAAGGATGTGGAATTTAGGTCTTACTTGAAGCCTGAACACAAGAATGTAGTATGGAAGAAAAGCATACCTTCAACCTGGCTTGAGGAGAAGTGGCAACAATTTTTGAAAGCAATATCGGTTTATCTAACTTGTGAAGGAAGGTATTACAGGGTCATGATATACCACTTTAAATTGATGAACCATTTCACTAGGAGGAGCCCACTGAACCTTCCTTTCTACCTACATAAGAGCCTGACCAACATGGCCCATCAGGTCAAAGTCCAGACCACCAAAATTGTAGGCATGCTATCCCATCATGGCCTGATAAAGCTCATTATCCAAGAACTGCTACAAAGAAGAAACATACCATGGACATACTTCTTATTTTGGAATGAGTTTGAGGGAGGCCTCCAGCTAGAAGAAAAATGAAATTATCCTTCAAAGAAGTCCACTACTCCGAGGAGTGGCAAGAGGAAGAGAAGGGCCATCTCACCAGTGGCAGTGGATTAGTCCTCTCCAACTCCCAAGATCAATAGAACCAAGAGAAATATAGATATGTGTAAAGGAGGAGGAGGCCCCAACACAAGGTAAAAATGTACTTAACCTACCTTACTCAGACTCTGAAGAAGAAGAAGGGCAGGAAGTTGACCTAACAAAGCAAGTTGCAGCAAAACATGAGGATTTTCCCTCAGCTACACCAAGGGAAGGTCAAGATGAACCAATGGAAGAGACTTCCTCTAGAAAACCTAAGTACCAGAGAATCAACTAGATGTTAGGGAAAATATATGAACTAGAGGTCTTAGAGAGAGAGATCAAAAGAAATAATACAAGATTAACCAAGAAAAATACCGAATTGCATAATTCTCTTCTAGAAATGAGAGGGATGTATATCCTACAGTAAAAAAGGAACCTGATATTAATGAAGGACAACTCCAGGCTCTACGGGATGATCAGACTATCAAGGTTGCAGAAGAAAAAATCAAACCCTAGCTCACAAGCTCAGCTTGTGCTAGAAACCCTAGTAGAGGAAGAAATAATCCTTCAGGATATAGAGGCAACCCACAATGCTGATGTTATTCCAAACCCTATATAGGTTGAGAAATTCCAGAACGATAGAAGTAAAGCTGTAAAAGGGTGATTAAATGACTAATTAAAATTTTGCAGAAACAGAGCTTTTGGTGGCTTAGGTGAATGCAACAGTTGTTCATTAGCCACCAAAAGTAGAGCTTTCGACAGCTTATAGACCCTGAATTTTTTGTTCTTAACCACCGAAAGCACAGAAATAGTGCAGAAAGACATGCTTCCACACAGAAACCAATTTTTATTGATCCAGACACCTCAAGGATGAGTTTTGAAGTTGAAGATTAATAAAAGGCACTAGCAGATTGGGTATGTTCGAGTTTTGAAGGTGCGAGCGAGATGAAAGGGGTCACAAACCCTACCTACTTTTGACAAACCATGACTTATCTATCAGATAACAAGGCCTAGTTTTAATTCAGTGATCATTCCATTTGTTAAAGAGTTCACCGAGTGAACAAGTATTAGAGTTAGATAGACTAGCACTTAAGTTACGGTTTTTGACCTATTTTTTTCAAAAACAGTTATGTTATCTATTTTTAGTAAATCAGATCCAACTTTTCAGGATATGAAATAAATTTTGTAAAGGCTATAAAGCCTAAGACTAATGTTCAAGCAAGGGTTCAACTTTGGATAATTTTAGACCCTTATTGTTATCAAGCTTCTCTTTTCATTCATCATTTAATATAGGCTCTTTTTCCATTATATGTTCAGGTTCCATTTCTTTTCTATTCTGTACTTGTGCTTGGATGTTTGGTTCAGGTTTATTATTTTTGTCTAATGCTAGATATATGTCATCCTATATCTGTGTTGATGAGTTTAATTGCAAGTAGCTTTCCTTGTTATGATTAGCCATTCATATGTGATTGCTTTATATATGAATCTACCAGCATAGTGAGTTCTCCATTTATTCACCTTATTATTAACCCTCTGAATATTGATGGTTAGAAGCCTTATCTTTTGATTGAATTTTATGCATGTCTTGAGTGTGTGAGGTCCTTTAGGTCATTTCAATTTATCCATTTAGAAAATCATTAAAAATATTGAAGTTACCAAGCATCCTCAATCTGCAAAGTAGACGAGTTTCTTTGAGAGCTAACAAATTGGCGTCATTGTCAGGGAGAGGAAATTGAAGCCTAGCTTCCATGGGGGATGACATAGATCCTACCTTGATGATAGACAAATTCTGGACACTATTTTGCTTTTAATCATCTATCTGTAGACTCTATTGGAAGAAGGTGGCTTTAAGAAGACCAAGTACCAGAGAAAACCCTCAAGGGCCACCAATAACACCTGTTTCAGATCCAAAAGAGACTTTAGGAAGAGCAAGGGCTTCACTAAGACAAACCTCCAGAGCTGCGAGGGGAGCTACATCAGAAATTTTTAGAGGTAATTCTACTATTATATCAAATAGACCTCCATTTCAATCTTCTTCTACTGAAACATATAATTCTCAGGAATTTATAGTTGAATTAGAAAATTTTAGGGTTGAGTAATCTTCAAGCACTGCTACTTGGGTAGATCCCATCCCTGGAAACTCCACTGAGATAAATCCACCCCTAATACTCTCTCATTACTACCCACACCAACAGTATGTCTTTCTTCCATTTCCATACCCACATCCAATATGAATGTCCCTCTGACCAAAACGGAAAGGATCCTAGTTGCCAGATATGCCCCTCTAAATTTTCCTAACCCACTATCTGCTATGCCTACTGGAGATTATCTCAAATACATGCCTAAGTTTACTGGAGAGGGAGATTTCACAGCTAAAGAACACTTAGAGGCATTCTATAGTTATGCTGAGAATATAAACATTGAATAAGAGGATGTGTGGACTAGGGCTTTTGTGCAAAGTCTAGATGGTTAGGCTAGGAAATTGTTCGAGGAGATTCCTACTGGATCAATAGAAAGCATTGAAGCCCTATATGACATATTTTTGAAGCATTGGGGAGAAACAAGAGACCACCTTTACTATATCACTAAATTTAGCAATCTAAAGAGAGAGAATGGTGAGTCTATTTCCAACTTCACCAAAATATTTAACAATATTTTCAGCAAGAACCTTGCTGAGATCAAGCCAACTGACACTTCAGCCAAAATATCCTATGCCAATGCCTTTTATTCTGAGTTCTGCCTTCTTTTCAGAGAAATAAGATCAGCTTCTCTGTCACTCTTGTAAGATGCTTCTCTTAAAGTTGAGTCCAATATTGTTGCATCTCAAAAGCTTAAGTGAAAAATGGACAGGAAGAAGCAACCCACATAGCCTCTAGGTGCTTTTTCATTAGAGAATAACATGGATAAAATGGCCAAAATGTTGGACAGTTTGACAGCTAAAATGTCTAGACTTAAATACTGAGGGAAAATACCTATGAGAGATAAAGGGACAAATGATTTTGCTCACAGAAACCCTAATTTTGTCCCTCATAGAAGAAACAACCAACTAGCTTAGATCCTTTAAAGGGATAGGAATCAAGCTAAGGATCAAAGAATCAGATCTCCTTTTCAGAATGTTGTGCTAGAAGAAGAACAAGAGTTTGCTCAGGAAGAAGGGTAGACAGAAGACAATATCAACTGTATGGACGATGAAGTAGATTTCTCTTTCCTGACACAAGAAGACTATGAGTAAGCCCTCATGAATGATCAGATCATGGAAGAATATTTGTATCAGGAATATTATCAAGAAGGTTATAATTTGAGATCCAGAATTGTTTCTCCTGTGAAGAAGATTCCTAGCCCTACAAAGTAGCCTGCTCCTCCTTCTAAAAAGATTGTTGCTCCTACAAAGAAGATGGATACTCCTCCAAAACAATAGCAAAGGCCATTAAATCCATCATCCCATGATCCTATTCAGCTCAAATCCACACCAAAAGAAGTTAAAAATCCATTTCCCCTTGATAGAGTTGATGAAGAATGATGCCTTCAAGACATCCATACTAAAATCTCTTCAGCCAAGGAAACCCATAGATGCTGACTTTGTGAACTTGCAAGTTGATAATCCCATAGTAATCCTAGGTCCTATGATTGAAGAGTTGGATGAGTATTTCCCACCTTTCTACATATCTTTGAACATCCATGATAAAATCCTTCACAACTGTTTGCTTGATTCAGGAGCATCCCATAACCTAATGCCAAAGGTAGTGGTGGATGAGCTTGGCCTTAGCATTACAAATACCTACAATGATATGTTCTATTTTGACTCTAGGAAGGTCAAATGCATGGGCCTCATCAAAGACCTTGTCAGAAACCTCTCCCAACTGCCCTCAAAAAGCATAGTGATGGACATAGTAGTGGCTAGCATCCAACCTAAGTTTGGCCTCCTTTTGTCTCACTCATGGAGCACAATACTGGGCGGTACCCTTCAGATGGACCTTACATATGCTACAATCCCAATGTTTGGAGGGGAGAACAAGAGACTCTACAGAGAGAACCATTTCACCTACATCATCAGTAATGCCAAGAACTCTATAAATCATCCAATCTATGCAGTAGACACAGACTTTGGGGCATGCATCCTACATATAGATGATTCCTAGCGAACATCCATGCAGCTTACAAATCCTAACTATTAGCCACCTGAGGAAGTAACCACCTCTATCTAGAGCATGTTTTTTGATGGGGCCGTCACTCAAGCCTCGGCAGGTGCAAGTATAGTCCTTATTTCTCCTTCAAAGGAGACTATACATTTGTCTTAAAAGCTGGATTTCAAGACTACTAACAAGATAACAAAATATGAGGCGTTGTTGTTGGGAGTGAAGGCTACCAAGGAAATGGGAATCATGTGCTTGAATATATTTGGAGATGCATATCTCATCATACAGCAGGTGAAAAATACTTTTCAAGAAAAGAATGTCAGGCTGAAGGCATACAGAGATGAGGTATGGAATCCCAGGGACTCTTTCATGATTTTTGAACTCTCATATATACCTAGGGCTATGAACCATCTAGATGATTCCCTTGCTGTCTCTGCAAGTATGTTCATTCCCCCTTTGCCTCCTAAGTTAAGATATGAGATCCAGGTCAAGTATAGGCCATCCCTTCCTGATAATGTGAAATTTTGGAAAGTTTTTGAAAATGATGATGAACTCAATAAATTCCTCCAGGTCGTAGATGAGTTTTCTAATATTCATATTGATCAAGAAAACATAAATATGGAAGAATACTAGAAACTCAAATCAAGAGATAAAATAGGAGATCATAATATTGTTTAGCTGCCTAACAATTATATACCTCGGGTTCTGGTGCCCCTAGAAGAGCATTTTGATCATAATGATGTCCCCTTTAAACCTGTCAAAAGGGAGAGAGACCATGCTGTCCATGAGCACAACCTAGGTAGCCAAAGTCATCCAAAATTGGTAAATCTGTCCTCTGAACTATGTAGTCTAATGAGAGAGTTTGCTGATGTATTTGCTTGGGAATAAAGTGATCTAAGAACCTATGACACAGCTATCATACAACATAGGATTTCCCTGGAAAAGGACACCATCCTTTTCAAACAAAAGTTAAGACATATCAATCCCCTCCTTATACCAGTGATTGAGAAAGAAATCCAAAAGCTCCTTAATGCAAAAATCATAATCCCACTGAGATATTCCAAATGGATTGCAAACCTAGTGATACTGAGGAATAAAAATGGGGAGTTCCAGTTATGCATTGATTGCATAAACCTAAACAAATGTTCTAAGAAAGACAAATACCCCTTGCCAAAGATGGAGCATCTATTGCAAAGAGTCTCAGGAGCTAATGTCATGTCATTCCTAGATGGTTTCTCTAGCTACAATCAAGTTTCTGTACACCCCAATGATAAAGAGAAAACTGCATTTACCACTCCCTAGGGTACTTTCATGTATGCCAAGATTCCATTTGGGCTAGTGAATTCTAGGGAAGACTTTTAGAGAGCCATGGACATAGATTTTGTGGGTTTGAAAGAAAAAATTGTTCTCATATACCTTGATGACCTCACGGTTTACTCCAACAACCATGAATAACATTTGCAGCACTTGAGAAAGGTGTTTTTGAAATGTAGACAGTTTGGGATATCTCTGAACCCAAAGAAGTCTCAATTTTCTCTCAAGGAGGGTAAACTCCTAGGTCACATAGTCTCAACGGAAGGTGTGAATATTGATCATGTTCGAGTTGAAGCAATCCATAAGTTGTCCATACCTAGGTCAGGAAAGGACATTCATTCATTCCTAGGTAAGATAAATTTTGTCAGGAGGTTTATCCCAAATTTTCTGAGTTGGTAAAACACATAACCTCTATGTTGAGGAAGGAAGCTGAAATCAAGTGGACAGTGTAATCAAGAAACTCTTTTGAAGCCATCAAGAAGGCTATCATGGAAGCTCTCACTCTGATTAGTCTAGACTATGCCAAGGGTTTCTACATTTTCTCCTTTGCTTCCTATGACACAGTGGCAACAGTTCTATTGCAGAAAGATGATGAAGGCTTCGATCACCCAATTTCCTTCTTTAGTAAGACATTGAGGGATTCTGAACTAAAATATGATCCTATTGAGAAAAATGCATATGCTCTAATCAAGTCATTGAAAGCCTTTAGTATTTACATTCTACATGCAAAGGTCCTTTCCTATGTCCCTTCAGCTGTTGTGAAGGATGTCTTGACCCAGCATGACATTGATGGAAAGAGAGCTAAATGGATTTCCAATATTATTGAGTTTGACATAGAAGTAAATACCACCAAGCTAGTAAAAGGCCAAGGTCTAGCTAAGCTCATGGCTGAAGAAAAATGTGATATTTTGGTAATGAATTTCATTGGTATAACTTCAGCAAACCTGCACACAAAGGTAGCAGCAGAAATAGTTCAGGAACAACATGACAGTCAGTAGGTGGCTGAGATCTTGTCCTCATGTGAGTGGTACTCAAGGATTATTCATTTCTTGCAATGTTCAGAAGCTCCCACTGGGCTTAGTTTGACTTAGGAACAGGCTCTTAAGATTAAGTATGTTAAATTTTGTATAATTGATAAGTTGTTGTATTGGAAAGATCCTTCTGGTGTTTTGCTAATATGCTTAGATAAAGAAGAGTCATTTCAGGTCATACACTAGTTTCATTCAAGCACATGTGGGGGCCATCATTATTGGAATACCATAGCCCATAAGATTCTAAGGGCTGGGTACTATTGGCCTGTTCTTTTCTCTGATGTGTGTACCTTTGTAAGAGCCTGTGACAAGTGCCAAAGATTCATAGGAAAGCAGCAACTCAGATATTTTCCCCTTAGACTTATTGTAGTTAATGGTCCTTTCTAGTAGTGGGGTCTTAATTTTATAGGTGAGATTAATCCTTCATCAAGTGGTCAGCACAAGTGGATCATAGTAGACATTGATTATTTCACCAAGTGGACAGAGGTAGTCCCCACAAGGAATGCCACTCACCAAGTCATTATGAATTTTTTATATGAGAACATACTTATCAGATTTGGTTTCCCAGTAAGGCTAGTGACTGATAATGCAATAGATTTTAAATCCCAGGCATTGGTTAACATGCGTGAGTCAATGGACATTCAATTGGTGCATTCCACTTCCTATTACCCTTAAGGTAATGGCCTTGTTGAGTCATCCAATAAAATCCTAGTTAGAATCATCAGAAAACTATTGGAGAATAATCAAAAGAGCTAGGACTCTAAGATAAAGTTTGATCTATGGGATGACAGAGTGGCTGATAAAAAATCCATAGGGACCACTCCTTTCAAGTTGGTTTATGGTACTGAGGCCATTTTTCCCATTCAGCTAATTCTACCAGTTGCAAAATTCTTTCAGGAGTAACATGATGAACCAAATGACATGGTAAAAAGGATGCTTGATTTGGTGGAGTTGCAGCAAGTCAGGGAACAAGTGGTGGAGAAGTTAGAAGCTCATCAAAAGAATATTAAAATTATTTTTGACAAGAAGGAAAAGGTGGACAATTTTCAGGTTGGAGTTTGAGTTCTCAAATGGGATGCTGTCAGGAAAGACAAGGGAAAGCATGGTAAATTTGACTCTCTATGGATAGGCCCTTTTGTGATAGCTTAGGTGCAATAGAACAACACTTTCAAACTACAAAACCTAGAAGGAGAGGAGTTGTTTGATGGCCCAGTCAATGAGCGATTTATGAAACTCTATTTCATCTAAGGCTTTAAATCCTTATTATTGTAAAATATTATTTTTGTTGTTTTTTTTTTTTGCAAAATAAACTCCATGCCCAATGGAACAGTAGAAGATAGGTTTAATTCTTATTTTTCAGGAAAGGCATTTGGTCTAGGGTTCTTGGGACCTCACAGGAATGTTCTCATCCCTGAGTAGGAGCCATATGTTATCTCCTAAATAAATTAGTCTTCACTAGGTCAAACTCAGAAAATTTAATTTTTGCATAGTGATCAAGATTTCAAGGAACATTATGAAATATGTTGGTATGTTTAACAAAGTTGGAATTCCTTGTGCTATGTTTTTCCATAAAAAAATCAAAGTTTATCTTTTGGTGGCTTAGGCTAACTTCTCAACAGTCCATTAGCCACCGAAAATCCCAGCTTTCAGAAGCTAAAAACAAGATCCAATATTACCTTAACCACCGAAAGCACCAAAAGAAGAAAACAGTTAGTACATCCATCAAAATCAACCATCGTCAGCAGGAGGAACTCCATTATCGAGCACTTAACCAACGAAAATACTGGGACTATGAAAAAATCATGAGTTGATAAAGAAAAGGTCATTATGAAACTGAAGTGATGGATAAGAGAACCAAAACCTATCTACCCTCCACCTGTCCCATGACTACAGTCGAACCACCACAAAAACATTAAGTCCCAGTTAAAAAGATCATTGCACTGCCCATCTCACGGTTCTCATCAAAACTGACTGTCCCCCTTCTCAAGTACAAATTATTGTTCAGCCCCTCAAAATAAACACCCTCTCCTCAGTCCATTCCATAGTTTCCTGCATGCATCCTTGTTGATCCAATCCCTTCCTGAATCCAACATGATAATCTCCTTCCGGCAGGGTTTGAATTTTGGTTTTTGGAGGTACAAGGAGAGCAGTGCAATAATTAAGAAAGGAGGAGGACTTGCCCTCATACAAGAATTGGGGGACATTGGCTATCTCGATTCACACCCATAGGTGTGCCAATTCTTCAAATATGTAGGCTATTAGATTTTCTGTGAGAAAATTCAAGGATCCCACCAACAAGTGGCAGAATCCTTTGCTCTCTCTTTTTATGGCGCAAAGGCATTGATAGGAAAAGAAGAGTTCTAGGTTGATGAGGCCGTAATAATAGAAGTAGAAGAACTCCCAAGGATTGGGGAGAAATGGTTCAACACCACCATCATGAAGGATGTGGCACTACTACATTTTGAACAAAAATCTGACGGCCGTATTGTCAGATTTTCGACACTTCCCTGTCGCATGTACGACACTAAGATTTTTTTTAAGCATCAGTGGATTTTCGTCGGTTATCCGACATCTTTCTAATCCATCGGTTAAGTGACAGCGCAGTTTACCATCAGTTAAATTTAAATCGTCGGTTATCCGACATCTAATTCATATTAAACTTTAAACACACGTCGCTTAATCGACGACTATCGGACGGATTATGAAAACTTAAACGTTGGGTTAGCGACGGTATTGAATTTTTTTTAAAAAAAATCGCCTACAGGCCATCACTTAAGTGATGACTATCCGATGGATTATGAAAACTTAAATGTCGGTTAAGCGACAATATTCAATTTTTTTTTAAAAAAATACACTTACGGGCCATCGCTTCTACAGCATGGCCGTCGGTTAAGCGATAGATAAGCGACGGATAAGCGACGGTATTCAATTTAAAAAAAAATACACTCACGGGCTGTCGCTTCTATAGCATGGCTGTCGGTTAAGCGATGGATAAGCGATGATTAAGCATCAGTTAAGCGATGACTATAAGTGTTTAAAATAAAAAAATCACCTACAGGCCGTCGCTTAACCGACGGCTATAAGTGTTTTAAAAAAAAAATACAAATGCCAGATTACTGGAGACACACCTTGATGTTTGTATAGATTGTGAAATTACCAATGATGGCAGTGAGAGAGCTCAGTTCTAGGGTTGGATGGATGATGAGTCCAAATGCCCCTTGGCTTACATGTGGAGATTTTAATATGGTTGAGAATTAAGAAGGTAAAGAATCGCTCTTACCTATCATGGTGTCCTATGATGAAAAGGAAGCTTAGATGTCCTTCATGACCCTAATTGTCTAAGCCATTATTAATCCTCTGAGCTTTGGTTCACCTGGAATTGTTTTTGCAAGGGTTGGAAGAACATTTTGTAGAGATTCGATAGAATCATGTTATTATGTTATCATAGGATAAATTGGTATCTTTTTGTACGTTTGGAGATTGGTTCATGCTGGTTGATGGCATGGCCACTCTCTTTGATCATCAACCTATTTGATTTTCAATTTCTTAGTGTGCTCAAAAAGTGTGCATGAATAGAAAATGTTATATCATGAATACTTCTCATCTTTGAAGCCATATATGTGTTGCATGTATTAGAACTATCTATAACCATTTTTTGAAACCCAATGGTAAGGATGGGTGGATTACCTGATGGGAATGTCATTGATCATACTATTTCCTTTATGTAGGGGTATGAGAGACATACTCAAAATAAGGCTACCCAAGAAGAATTTGAGCCTTTGAGGAAGTTTCAAGATCCCATCAGCTTAGTCCTTTTGATCATAAGAGACCTTGCCATTGGAAGGGAAAGCAAGGTAGAGTAGAGGGAGCATGGAAATAGTTGGCATCCTACCCCGACCAAGAATAATAAGCATTTTCCAACTTTGGCCCTGGTCATATCAGAGAACCCTAATCCTCCCAAAGAGGCTAATAATGGATGGGTGGATGATGCTCCCATGGTGATTCAGTGGGCCCCTACACTCAATGACCATGATGGCCCCCATCCTACTAGTATTTTTGCTCCTAATGTTTATGGTCGAGCTGCTTGCCCTATGAATTTTGGACATTGTTATTTTGTTAATGGACAAGTTATTGAAGCTCTTTGTATTCAAGTGTTTTAACTTTTGGTGTTAGCCAACCTACATTTTTGAGATTTGATAGTCTTTTGCTGGTGCTTGTGGACGCTACACGTGCAGCCCACCTTTTTTTTGTATTAAAGTTATGTACATAATGTTTTATTCATAGTCAACAGATACCTTAATTTCAAAAATAATTATTCAAAGGGCCAAACCTATCACACTGAGGTCTATGGTGAATCCCCTGTTGTTTTGAGATCTCAAAGCTGTATCATCCTATGCTGCCTATGTAACGTAAGTTTTGAACAAAACACCCTAAAATTTTTAAAGAGACCATGCTATTGAGCTGGGAGGTCGTAAATGGCCATGGGAAAGCCCCCCATGTTTTGGTAAATTACCAAATTACTATATTCACCCACACTTTTTGGCAAATCACTATGTCTACACCCATAATTATTTTTAACTATGCAAATTTTCCAACCTAATCAATCACAACTTTCACAAAAGAAAATCCACACATAGTTATGATCCACTTACAACTACTGGAGTATCCAAAATTTATGCCACAGAAATATCAAGAAATATCAAAGCAACGGCATAGAAAAAGAAGGAAGACAAGTGTAGAGCCTAGAGCTTGGCGTATATTTATCTCAGGGTATCACATCCTTGTTTTCATCTAATACAAAATTTTAAACGTTTTACAAATTTATGAAATAGGTTTCAATTCATAAAATACGAAATTCAACAAGACCATGATGCAAAGGAGAACCTTTATAGTGCCGGTGGTGATCACTGCTGGATTAGAAATGTAGAAGGCAATGAATGGTCCAATACTTATTTTAAAAGAGATTTTCTGTTATGTGCTATAGTAGCTCCTTTACCCATGTGATTCTCAATAAGGAACTGTATATTAAGAAAGGATTTTTATGCAATTAATCAATTTTAAGCACATAATTTTATTGTTACTTTGAAGTTGGAACTTTCTTCTGCTACTGGAGCTTCTATACGAAGACAATGGTATGCATGTATGCAATTCAATCCATCATTTAAATTTTCTAAACTAGTCAGACCCAAGACAAGAAATATTAGAACTCTATTGATTATTATAAACCTAATCTTCTTTTCTGAAAAATGTTCTGCATTTCAATGGCTGTGGTTACTTCTTTCTGGTGCATGCCTGATTAATATGGTCTACATACATAGCAATGTAGAACCACCCTAAAAGACAATATTGACAAAGACAGTCTCGAGTCCTCGTTTTTCAAACCTTCCTATAACAATTCCAGATCTGAGATGAAGCACATGGCAATGTAGAACCACCCTTAAAGACAATATTGACAAAGACAGTACTGAGTCCTCATTTTTCAAACCTTCCTATAAGAATTCCAGATCTGAGATGAAGCACATGGCAATGTAGAACCACCCTTAAAGACAATATTGACAAAGACAGTACTGAGTCCTCATTTTTCAAACCTTCCTATAAGAATTCCAGATCTGAGATGAAGTAGCAAGCAGTTGCTTGAAGGGAGGCACCTTGCTATACTCATTCAAAGGGAAGCATCCTCATTCATGTTGATTCAGAAGGAAAATGTCAAATGGAAAGAGAGCAGAGAGAACCATTATTCCCTCGATTCTTAGTTTTAAACTAGAGCATCCTGGCATAGGTGTTTAACCATGAAACCCGTATCCTAACAAGCACAATTATGAAGCCAAAGCATAAGAATAAAGATACGAGAGGTTTTTTGAGAAAATAGTGAACAACTTTAGACCAAGACAGGGACTCAGTTGGAAAGTGGAATTAGAAGGAGCAAGAATGTAATGCAGTTCATCTCCCAAAACAGAGACTTCAGAAGTGTGGCCCAACCTAAGCACAGGTGAATGGAAAAGGAAAATATCACATCAAAAGTATCTTGCAAAATTTGGATCCTTGACAAATGTCAAATTTATATAAAGTTACAAACAAAATGAAATCAATTCCCAAAAGCATATTAATCTCTCAGGCATTGCTTCCCTTCCAGGGTATAGTTTACCTATAGCATTAGTGCCTGGTACTGATTTTCTATGAAATGGGAGCAATCTTAGGTGAATGATATCCATACAAATTACCTGAGTTTGATCACCCAAATTAACAACAATAGCATCAGGCAAAGGCTCAACAGTTATCCATTTCCCATCTCTAAGAACTTGAAGACCTCCAACTTCATCTTGTATCAAAAGTGTAATTGCACCCATGTCAGAATGTGCTTCCAAACCCAGAGTAAGCTCTTGCTAAGGGCATGGTGGATAATAGCTGATGGTAATATTTTGATAGGGTTCTCCAATTATATCCTGGATATAGGAAGATGAAATACCAATGCTTTCAGATATAACAGTAAGCAGCCTTTCAGCAAGCAGCTTCATTTTCTCGCTATACTTCTGGAAAGGAGAGGAATTGCATCAAATCTCTTTTTCTACACCAACCTTATTAATGGGCTTTGCAGTAAAGGAAGGATGGAAGAAGCAAGTAAACTTGTAGAAGAACTGCTTGAGAGGGATTTACTTCTTGGCATCAATACTGACAGTAGATTATACTCTGAATATTTTAGAAGATTGAATTCTGTGGGAACTGATAATTTGTTTGTTGGGCCAGAGCTTGATATCTCGTTTGTTGATTTCATCAAAAGGATTTACCATGAAGGAAAGATACAGGAAGCAGCAACTATATTAAGGGAATTAGAATTAAAGAATCCAACTTCTGGTATTTCAAGTTGTACTGTACAACTTGATAGGTCAGTCAATGATGATGACATTGATACAACTTCCATGCTGACAGCTAATACAGATGAATAAATTCCGAAGGAGGTTTTGGCCACTCATGTCAGTTCACAGGATATGGAATCTATCATCATGCTTTGTAAGGAAGGTAGAATGCAAGATGCATTGATGTTTTATGATGAAATGATTAAAAAGGGGCTAGTGCCAAACTTTAAGACTTTTAGTGTTCTCATTAGGTCACTTGACACAAATGATAAGCTGCAAGAAGCAAACAGGGTAATGAAAGAAATGCTAGTATTGCTCAACCATATCACTTGAAAGAGGAACACTGTAAATTATGGATAATTTATTAATTTCTGAGGTATGGTAAAAATTTGACTACTTGAAAGACTCAAGAGAAATGGGAGAGGATTTAGAATCTGTTCCATTGGCCCTCAATTCGCTTAGTTGATCTACTTCTGGAGAAACTATCTTGACTCTTGACAGTGGACTTATTCTCATTCATTTTTGAGGAATACAGGTTTAGATATTATCAGGTTGAGATCTTCTTCTGCACTTAACTGAGAACACAATCAGAGCGAAGAGGGCAAGGCTCTTCCACATATTATTGTGTGACATCAGAAAGATATTGCTTTACCTTGTTTATCGATCAACACCTTTTGTTGTTTGAATGTGTTGGGATGTAGATGACATTCAATTGATGTCTACTCATGAGAACCGATCTCTTAACTTGGCAGTTTGCTTCTACATGTTTAACTTGGAATTGATTATACAAAGGGCCTGTGTTGTGCTTCTCTATCTCTAGGACTGTGGGAATAATATCTGTCACATGATCTAAATTGCACGACATAGCATTTTATAGATTTAGGGCCAGCATGGCTTCAATGACATCATGAAGGAGATGGGGTTGTAGACTTAACTTCTATTGCTTTGTCTGGTAACCTTCGCTCAAAGCATTTTTTCTTAATTGTTGAGCGCAGCAAGGAGAATCAACTAAATGTTATATTTACACAGGCATGTTACTGGCTAGAGGATCTAATAGCTATCGCAAGTTTTCTGCATGCACAAGGTTTAAAAACAAGGCCCAGGGGGGAAAAGTCATGGCCGTCTGCTAGCAAGGATGGGCTGGGAGTAAATGATGTAGAATCTGCAAGCGGGCATGAAGATGATGCTCTCTTTTGAGATCTATTTTCAGAGGCTAGCTGGAAAGTAGTCATCTCTGATGGACATGAATAGCCATGCTCTGCAAATGACAGTTTTTCTGACTCTAGTAACATTCCTTTACAAGGAGCTGTTGAAGTGCTTAGTTTTATTAAAGAGTGCATTTTTTCTCCAGATTGGCATTCTTCTATTTACAAAGAATCCTATCACCAACTTAATGAAGAACATGTCATTTCTCTTTTACAAATTCTACGGCCATAGCTTTCAGTTGATGAAAGAATGGAGGGGGCTAGTGTTTTAGATATGTCCTATGAAAAACACTTCCTTGAACATTTTCACAAAGCATA
>LPNX010449244.1:2819-84767 GCA_001517045.1 Pseudotsuga menziesii | reverse complement strand
GATGTTCAATATAAGAAATAAGTTAATACAGATTACACAAGGAGGAACTTTTCATCTTCCCACAGGAACAGGCTATTTAGAATCATGGGTATATCATGTGGTATAAAGTGTTATAAATGTGAATGAGGGAGTCATAGAAGAGCATGGAATGGCTGATCTATTTCATCAACTAATTGATGTTAGTGGGGTTCATAACTGGGGTATTGTAGAACACAAAGTTCTTCAAGATCTGGGTTTAAATTGGTCTGATCTCTATTCTGTTGTTTGTCGCATTTTGGAAGTGTGGCAGAATAGGGAAGCTTCCCAAGTGCATGAGCTTATACTTGAAAGATATTGTTTTGTACTTAGCTGGATCACTCTATCAGATATTGATGTTAAGGAAGCTGGTGCTTTGCCATGGAGTCCTGATTTGGGCAGAGACAAGTTGCTTGAAATTGAATACTTCCTAATTTTTAGTAGAATTTTGCGCCATAATGTTCATTTTGGCCATATAGGGGAGCTATCACAACTGGAAAATATCATTCTATATATACTCTCTCAGCTTCAAACATTATACAAAGAGCATAGTGTGAAGGAAAGGGGTTGGTTATTCTTAAGGCATATTGCATGGCTGTCTTTAATTTTATCATTGCTCCAGGCAGGTCTATGGAAAGTGTCTCTGAGAAAGAACCCAGTTTCAAGAGAGGACACATTTTGGATAGAGAAGACATCTAAAGATACTTCATTACTCACACTTTGTGAGCAATTAGTTTTTTGTGTATTGAAGGATGGGAAATCAAGTGTTTTGCTGAAAATATTGACATCCCTTTTGAGCATGCATGTCGGGGCACTACGAAAAGCTGTGCTTTTTGTTCTTAATGGAAAAGAATGCAAAGATGATGCACTGTTTTCACTAAATTTGTTGCTTCAAGCAGGTTATGACAAGTCAAAGAGGGAAGAGCTGTTGGGGAAGCTAGGAGATAGCTTTAAGCTTATAGAGTCTGTACTTGGAACTCTGACAAAGTTTAGAGGAATTGTGAGCAAAGAAAACACAGGGAACCTGAACAAACTTTTTTCTGAGCTCCTCGTTGCATGGTTTCCCATCACATGTTCATCCAGGGAGTGCAGCTATGGTCTCTTCTACCCTCTCTATTGAGGGATTTTTGTATACAATTGAGCAATTTTTCAGAGCAAGAGATGCATTAGGGGGAATTGAGGTTGATGCAGAAGTTTTCAATAGTTTTCTTGAGGTCATAATGACCATAAAGTTTGACAGGCTATTTGAGGGTATACATGATAAATGTAGAATCCTGTTCAATAATTTAATCCCCTCTATAGAAGAGAGATGTATGTATAGTGATCTATTTTTGCTGAAGAACATGGAAAGCCTGGTAAAAGAAATGAAATCAAACAAGGAGGTTAACTTATCTATTAAAGAGCATCTACTTACAAGTGCAACTGATATGGTGGAATGCCTGAGAACAGATCCTAGTAAAGTCATTTTGCTTAAGTTTTATTTGGAGAACACTGAGGACTCATTGATGTTGAACCAATCCAACAAGTTCCAAGATTTTCTTGGAGGCAATGGTAACTTTTTTCCTTTAATTGATGCTTTGGATGGATGCCATAATGAGTCAGTGAATATGAAGGTGCTACAGCTGTTTGTTAATCTTTTAATAGGTGATCCGAGTTATATTAACTTGAAACACACCTTGCAAGAAAAGTTCTTATTAATGGATTCATCTTCTTTGGATTCATGGCTGGAAAAAATGCTGCTAGGATATACTGCTCAATCAGTTGTAGGTAATTTGCCAACAGGAGTCTCTAATTCAGTAAGAGATTCAGCTATTGCTTTCATCAATGCTCTGGTGTCACCTTCATCTGATTCAAAATCAAGAGAAATTTGTGATCACATTCTTGATGCATTGCTTGTGGGTCTAGAGAAGGAATTCCTGTCATTTGATGTTCCTACTGCGAAAGCATACTTCAATTTTGTAGTTTAGTTGGAAAATGGTGAGTCCACGATAAATCCTATTATCAAGAGGGAAATTGATATGGTGGTCAAGTTGTCTGCCGTTGAACCCCATCTGGAGGGTTTGAAGTTTGTCTTGGGTTTTCTGGTTTCTGCACTGGGTTCGTATGGTGCTAACAAGCATGTTTCTGAAAAATTAATAGAGAAGCATTGGTCAAACACTAGTTCTAACAATGATTCTGCTAGCTATAAGTTGAATCCTAGTGTTCCTAGAAAGAACTCAGAGGCTTTGGTTAATCTAGTCAATCAGGGAGTCCATTCTAGTGCGATTGAGTGTGATGCCACATCAACAGATGATGATGAGGATGATGGCACATCTGATGGAGAACTGGCTAGTATGGATAAAGAAGAAGATGATGAGAGTAATAGTGAACGGTCACTTGCATCAAAAGTTTGTACATTCACTACTAGTGGAAGCAACTTTATGGAACAACAATGGTATTTTTTCTACACTTGCGATCTGACTGTTTCTAAAGGGTGTTGTTCTATTTGTGCCAGGGTGTGCCACAGGGGTCACAGAGTTGGTTACTCTTGTTTAAGCCGTTTCTTTTGTGATTGTGGAGCAGGAGGGGTAAGAGGGACAAGCTGCCTCTGCTTGAAGCCTCAAAAATATGTTTCTTCCAGCACTACATCATTGAGGGGGGCTAGCAGCATTGATCCATTCTTGCCTCTCAGATGAGAGGGATCATCTTCAGCCATCTAACAGTGACTATGATCTTGAGGATGAAGTTTGTATGGAGAATGAGAAGACTTTCAAGTTATGTATCCCGAAAGAGGAAGAGGATGGGTTGCTATCACTTTTTATGGATATGGATATTGAAGGACAAGTTTTGAGGTTATGTAGACAACTTCTTACTGGTATTAACGAGGCTAGTCATTCAGTATTGTTAAAGGATGAGAGGATAGTTTTGGGTGATGACAAGGTTTTATCCTACAATTCATATCTTTTGCAATTAAGGAAGGCATATAAAAGTGGATCTCTGGACATGAAGATTAAAACAGAATATTCTAATGCAAGGGAACTTAAATCCCATCTTTCAAGTGGCTCTATCGTCAAATTTCTTCTTACTATAAATAGCAGAGGCAGGCTTGTAGCAGGAGAAGGTGACAAAGTAACAATATTAGATGCAAGGCGACTTATTGGACAGCCAGCTGTTGCACCTATGACATCAGACAAGTCTAATGTGAAGCCCCTTTCCAGGAATTTAGTTTGATTTGAACTATTTCATCTTGTTTTCAACTCTGCAAATGAGAACTATTTGGTTGTAGCTGGGTATGAGGAATGACAAGTTCTCACTGTCAATTCTCGAGATGAAATAACAAACCATATTTCAATTGAGCTTGCTTTGCAAGGTGCTTACATTCGACAAATAGCCTGGCTTCCTGGTTCTCAGGTTCAACTCATGGTGATGACCAACAAGTTTGTGAATATTTATGACCTGTCCCAAGATAACATTAGCCCTATGCATTATTTTACGTTATTGGAAGATTCAATTATTGATGCAGTATTAGTACCTATCTTATGTGGTCAGCTAGTTATTTTTGTACTATCACAACATGGCATGTTGTATAGGAAGCAAATAGAAGTAGAGGGTTATATTGGAGCTCAAGTTTTGGCAGAGACTATCCATCTCCACGGTAGAGATGTGCAGTCAAAAGGTATATCTTTGTGTTTCAAATCAGCCTACAGATTACTTTTCCTCTCTTATCATTATGGTTCAACTTTGATTGGGCATTTGAATCAGTGATGCGACATCTATTAGCAAAGTATCAAGTATTCTTGAGGGTGATCAAGATGGTCAATTAAGGCCTGGTGGACTACATCACTGGAAGGAGTTGCTTGATGGCAGTGGTTTCTTTGTCTGCCTCTCTAGTTTGAATTTGAACTCTCAACTTACTATGTCTCTTGGTCCTATGGAGCTGTGTGCACAACTTCTACGATTGCCTGGAAGTCCATCTTCTCAATGGGTTGGCATTTCAGCTTACAGGCCTCTCTCTAAGGACAAAAATAATGTTCTTTTTTTACATGATGATGGTAGTTTGCAGATCTTCTCATTTGGAATGGGTAGTGGAACTCGAGGATTGGAATTACTAAGACATGATTGCAACATCAATTCAGAGCTGGTGAAAAAGCTAGGCCCTGGCATCCTCAGTAATACAACAAATGTTGGGATCAACCCAGAATTTCCACTGGACTTATTTGAAAAGACAAGCTGCATTACTACTAATATTAAGCTAGGAGGTGATGTTATTCGTAACAGTGATTCAAAAGGTGTTAAGCTTAGTTTAACATCAGAAGAAGGATTCTTAGAGAGCCCTAGCCCTACTGGATTTAAGGTTTGTGCACATATTCTTCAATCATAATTTGTGCTTTGATAATTAAATCATAGTTTGGCTTGTTCTGGTGTAGTTCTTGTTTTTCCATTGAAGGGGAATTCCTTTAATGTTACTACAGGATTAATGAAAGTTTTTGTAAAAGTAGGCATATGAGCAGATTATGGTTAAGAGCTATTATTTATTTGACTTTCGTCTTCATCATGGATGCAGCACATCATCCTCATCCTATCCATGCACATGATCATATAAGTCACATAATTTTGTATCTACTTTACTCTTAAACTAATATCCTCGTATATTTCCTCATTGTCCACCATGCTCTCTTCTTTTGGACGTTCCAATTTTCCTAAACCCACTGCCTCCTCTCCTTTGTGGACACAACAGGGATTTTATCATGGGGGATTGGAACAGACTCCTCAGGTTTCCTATAAAGGAAAAATAGGCAGGAACCATAGGAACTTACTCCTTACAATTTAATCTTTCTTGAGGATCCTGACTAGATAGCTGAGCTTCTTGGACCTCTTCCCAATTATTCTTGTTGGTCAGGCATTGTAGGCTTTGGTTGGTGTCAATACACACTATGCTTAAATTCAATGTTTTTTGTAGTCACCCTAAGAGGATCATAGTTCCATATTACATCTTTATTGAAGTCCTAGGAGCTTAAAATATTTTTATCCTTCCTGTTATTTAAGGCATAAAAATCAAAACTGAATTGGACACCTTCCTGATGTATTTTAGGACGAAGATTCATGCTCATGATTTGTGAGTATAATCATGTGTATGGACCTTGTTAAGGTCATATTAACTCATATTTTTATACAAGTTAAGGGTTGTGAGGATAGTTTATAACAACATACTAGTTTAAGGGCACCTCGCCATCTTTCCCATGAGAAAATCTCCTTATTTCAATCCCAAAACCATACCATATGAAGAAGAGGAGAGTCGATATTAGGAGAAGGATTTTGGGTATACAATAAATATGTCAGCCCTATTTGAATAACCCTCACAATGTAAGTTCAGCCCTGGGTTTATCATAAGGAATGAATATTAATAAACAAATACAGTGTAACAAGTGGATTCTAAAGAGATGATTATTTTGAAAGAAAGGGGGGAACTGACTATGCTTTTCTATATTGTCGATAATTTTGAGAGATAGTGTTTTTCAATAGGAAAAATAACAAGTATGAAAACTAGAAGAGAGGGAAATCATGAGGGATTTTCCAAACAAATACTGGGAAAAATAATCGGAATATCCACTGCTTAGAATCCTGTAGTATGAACAACAACAGTTATTGGTAAGAAATACAATTTGTATAGTGATGCACATGCTGTAGAAACTTAAAAAAACTAGATCTAGAAAATTGCAAAAGATGACCACCAAAATATAAGGTTTGGATTCATGTTTTGGAAAGCACCGATCAACAGTTGGAAGGGTCTTTTGTTTAAAAGTGACAGAACATCCAGCTTTGGAGGAGTATTATACACATATTTATTCCATCCGACTAGCTTTGTGGTTAGGACCCCAACCGAGCAAACCCCTTCCCATTTCACCACAGCTAGTTTTGATTTTAAGAATGGGTCCATAAATACAATGACGGCTAATGCCCCCTACCAGAATGAACGGAATAGCCCAGTCCTTCTGGAAGGAGTATTTACATAGTATAACTACTAACACAATATAATAAGTGTAGAGTTTAAATGGATTTACATTGTACATTTACATTTACACAGTATTTATAGGGTTTAAATGGATTTAACATTTACACAGTATGATTGAAGTGTAATAAAAATCCCCTTACCCTGAATTCCAGATGATTCGAGATGCGCACAATAAGCCTGTCCAGATCGAGCTTGGCATTTTCTTCTGTAGCTGTCTTAATCATATGGTTGGACTCCATTGGAACTTTGTAAGAGGAGGGTGGATTCCACTGAAGCTGAGAAGAAGAAGTGACACCACCTGCAACATCAGGATTGTGAAGAAAGGGGGAATTTACAAGGTATAATTGAGGAAGCGACTTCTTTACAAAGCATGAGAAAAAAATTACCGCAGAAGCTTTTTTTTTTGCATTGTGGGGGAGAAAATAATCCCTATTGTAGCCAATGGGAATCAAACCATGGACTTGCTGGTGGTGGTGACAAGCATTATTTTACACATAGAGCATCATCTTAACAAATCAAAATCCCCAAAAAACCTTGTCGAGAAAATAATGGGAACTGCAAAACAGGAGATTGTGAGGGTTATGGGATTGTAAATATTCAAACTTACCTAGTTATTGATGCTGAAGATTTTGTGTCACTCCACCAAATGCCTCCACCTCAGCGAGATATCTAAACTACTTGCCGCGAGGAACTAGCCCATTATGCATATGCTAGTTATTCGAGGCAGTAGGGATAGGTTCTTTAGCTCACTAGTTGCTAACACATGCTTATCAGTTCCAGACAATTAAGAAGTAAGAAGGTAAGTAAAAATGGTTATATCGTAATTTCATTTCACGCAAGGTGCCTCTTTTGTAGTTACTATGTTTTTTATGCTATGCTCAAATGAGTATATATACGTATATAATAATTTGTAGTAACTCATAATGGGATGGTACTTTTATAGGTTAGTTTAGATTTGGTTAGGTTAGATCAGTTCTAGTCTATTGGGCTTGGTAGTCCTTTAGTTCTAGGCTTCTATTGACTGGCTCTAGCCCTTGGTGTAGGTTAGGTCTAGTTTTATGGGTGTTGTTGGACTTGTGATATAGTTCTAGGTTTTTTATTCTCTGAAATGCAAATTCATAAACATATCTATAATTCGTCATAATCGTAATTAGATTTCATCTTTAAGAGACATAAATATTCAGATTGAGAAGCTTAAAGACCAAAAATCACAGAATTACGCAACATTTTTTACTATAAGCATTCCAACATCCTTGAAAAAACAAATTTATTTGTAACCTAAAAACTAAAACCCAAATTAAAAACAAAAACTCAAACTCATGCCTGGCAATCTTCATGTGTTTATTAAACTCGATGGGAGATCTCACACAACACCCACCAAATACTAGATGACCATATGACAACTGTGGATCTCAAAAGTTTGGAACTGTGGGCGATACAAAGTTGAATATAAACTATTTTATTGGGATCACTGCTTACAGACAAATAAATCCTTCATAATGGAAAAATTGAAGGGCCACCTAACTTTATCATATGTTTTTCAAAGTACATCTTGATATAAGCGTAAACACATTTGATACCTTTCCAAATTAAAATAACATTATCTGTACATTTGATATCCTTTAGAATGGAAAAATTGAAGGGCCGCCTAACTTTATCATAAGTTTGTCGAAGTAC
The DNA here is from genome assembly GCA_001517045.1 of Pseudotsuga menziesii. Classification (NCBI taxonomy): domain Eukaryota; kingdom Viridiplantae; phylum Streptophyta; class Pinopsida; order Pinales; family Pinaceae; genus Pseudotsuga; species Pseudotsuga menziesii. Next base: position 77,083 of record LPNX010449244.1, on the reverse strand, counting down.
ATCTTGATATAAGCGATAAACACATTCGATACCTTTCCAAATTAAAATAACATTATCTATACATTCGATATCCTTCCAAACTAGAATAAGTATTGAGAAAGGGAATGGACTACTAATTCATAATTACCTTTAGCTCCCTACTTTAGAGATAAATCTAATAAGTTTTCCATTTATTCCCACAACTAAAGAGCATTGGTGCAAGGATTAATGTTTCACATCCTTGATACACAAAGTAAATTAGGCCCAACATAGTCCAATGTAGCTTTCTAAAACATAAAAGGGAATCCATGGACCCCTAAGGAATTATCATCCACAATTTTAGGAAGGGCCATGGATAGCTCATCCAATAGTAGGGATAGGTCAAAGGTTTCCTTTTATCTTTTGATATATTGTATGGCACACCATCAAATTATTTACATGTAGCCTTTTTCCTATCTATTGCCAATTCCCTAAGATTGAAAGGACTCCAATCTCTCTAATGGTTGTGAATTCCAATAGATGTTAAGTTCCAAATCCACTCCCAAATGTCCAACCTTTGATCCAATATTTATAAGTTTGAAACAAAATGAAAATAATGACAAATGATTAAGTTATTATTTTACTTCAAATTTTAGAGCATTAGCACATTATTTGTATAATGATACCAAATCTAGAAAAAATAGTTACTATGAAAATGCTAATGTACATAGTGAGAAAATTTGCTCGCACTTATCCATAGTGATTCAAACACCTATATTATGGTTACAACTATTACAGTAAATGGGTTTCCATTGGGTAGGACATGAATTGATCTTTGGAATGCCTTGGATATATGCCCCAGACTATCCCAACTAGGAAATCATTGCTGGTCTTCGATGACAAATATTGGGGTTAGCCCGAAGCCTAGGCATGTGTATTTCCTTGATGACCTAAACATGGGCCTCTCAACCCCATAAAGATATGATATGGAACAATTCCTTCATACTGGACCATGGTGTGGTAAATATATTGTTGCAATTATGACCATAATTAGGGACAACTAATAAATAGTGTAATTTTCAATCAATTTAAAAAAATTATGATGTTATAATGTACTTTTTCTATCAACATTAAAAAACAATGTCAAAATTTTCACCTAATTATGGTAGTGATTAGAGATAGCTTGAAGATGCCTAGAGCCATTTGTTACCACTAACAAACTATTAACTAAGTGGTCATTTTTTTATAAAAGGAAGTCTTAGTTTCATTAAGTTAACTAAAAATAAAATATTAATTCTATTAGTCTTAGGTTTATAAAAGGAAGTCTTAGTTTCATTAAGTTAACTAAGTTAACTACGTTGGTGAAGGTTTTTCGAAAGTTTTATTCCACTTTATAAAGTTTCAAAGTGGGAACAGAACAACGCAAAAAGAAATGCAAAAATTTCAAAGTGGGAATGCAATGACACACACAAAAATGCTTTTTCAATCATAATAAGGTAAAAGTCAATATATGATATAGAAAATTGTGGATCACGATTAATTACCACCTGCAAACAAATTAAATAACTAGTCTTTTACAGAAAAAGTACCCAACATATAATATAATATCGAGAAAGTTTCTAATCAATAGAGGATTGTTTCTTAATCAACATAGATCTAGAGTAGATCTACAATGGTTGATTTTATTATTATATTTTTTACTTTAGAATAATAATCCACTTTTTAATTTTCTTTTTTTTTAGATTACAAAACTCATTTTTTGCATTTTAATTTAAAAACATCCAAAGCAATGAAATACCTTTATTCAATAGTGTCGACTTAGCCACGGGACATGTGCAATACTTTTTATGTGAAATGCATTTCACGAGAAAACTAAGGAAAAACCACGAGCCACTTCCCTCATCCATGGAAGGTACCCAAGGTAAATTAGCAATGCCTAAGTTTTAAGCACCTTGCCCCAAGGAAGTTGAAGATAGTCAAACCCACAACCTCCCCAAATTTGACGGAGATATCTCACATCTATGACCACTTGAATCCTAGGGAATTTAAATGTACCTTGATATGGAGGAAAACAGATCATCATCGTTATCATCGCCAACCCTTTTCCATGAGGCATGCATAGCACCATGCAATAGAATTGGTGTTTTTGTATTAAGAACCTAGAATGTTGAAGTGAATTTATTGATTGAAATTCAAATACTTTCAGCATAAAATAATTGTAATTTAAATAGTATGCCTACATATTGTCAAAGGATTTTTAAGCATTTTTTATGTTAATGATCATTTTCCTTTTCCGTGTAGACTTCAAATTATGTGTCCATATAATGATTGAAACCCAAATACCTTCTCAAGTGTAGGTAAATCATGAAGATCTTCAAACTCATCAATTGGTGGCGCATGATGTTGATCATCGTCCATTCTAACATTAAATGCATCATTGATTAATGTATTTGCACCATCATCCTCAATTATGTTATCGTCATGATCATCGTCGAATTCCATATCATCATTAACTTGATCATGATCAGTATTCGTAGGACCTGCATATTGACGTTCCTCCTGCGCTAGTTGTTTCGCAATTACCACATTCTCCATGTTCGGAACAGCCCTAGGAGGCCCTTGCTTTATAATTACAATTAAAACATCAAACAAAGAACGTTATTCATGTCGATTAAGTAACAAAAATAAAAATGATACAATATACAATTACAAAAACTCTCAATATAAAGACCACATGATATATAATCATGAATTATATTGACTTACCAATGGAAATGAACCTATTTATATGAGTGTCTGTGGGAAATGAACCTAAGCGTCGGATATGCGATGGTGTTTTCCATGTTAAATGGTTGACCAATTAAAGGTGCCGTCACTTAAGCAACTCTTACTAATGCACCGTCGCTTAAGCGACGGTTATGAGAATAGCCATCGCTTCACCGATGCTTGTGGCCACATTTACAAAAAAAAAAATGTATCCTTGTGATTTTTGGTAAGTTTAAAAAGAGAAATCCATGCGCCGTCGGATTTTTCCGTTGGATTTTGGATCGAAATGTAGTAGTGTGGAGTTCAAGTATCACTTGAATCCGAAACACAAGAATGTAGTATGGAATAAAACCATACCTTCAACCTGGCTTGAGGAGAAGTGGAAGCAATTGTTGAAAGCAATCGTGGTTTATATAACTTGTGAAGGCAGGTATAATAGGGTGATGATATACCACTTTAAATTGATGAACCATTTCAATGGAAGGAGTCCACTGAACCTACCTTTCTACCTACACAAGATCCTGACCAAGATGGCCCATCAAGTCAAATCCCATCCCACCAAAATTGCAGATAGGCTATCCCATCATGTTTTGATAAAGCTCATTATCCAAGAACAAGTGCAAAGAAGAAACATAGAATTGACATAATTCTGATTTTGGAATGATTTCTAGACAGGCCTACAACCAGAAGAAAAAGGAAAGTTTCCTTCAAAGAAGTCCACCACTCCCACGAGTGGCAAGATGAAGAGAAGGGCCATCTCACGAGTGGTAGTTAATCATCACTCTCCAACTCCCAAGACCAAGAGAACCAAGAGAAATCTAGATTTCAGTGTAAAGGAGGAGGAGGCCCCAACGCAAGGTAAAAATGTACTTAGCCTACCTTACTCAGACTCTGAAGAAGAAGAAGAAGGGTAGGAAGTTGACCTAACAAAGTAGGTTGCAGCAGAACATGAAGAGTTTCCCTCACCTACACCAAGGAAAGGTCAAGATGAACCAATGGCAAATACTTCCTCTGGAAAACCTAGGTCCTAGAGAATCAACTAGCTATTAGGGAAAAAACATGAAGTAGAGGTCTTAGAGAGAGAGAGATCAAAAGAAATAATACAAGATTAACCAAGAAAAATACTAAATTGCATAATTATCTTCTAGAAATTAGAGGGATGTATATCCTGCAACAAAAAAGGAACCTGAGGTCAATGAATGATAACTCCAGGCTCTACAGGATAATCAGGCTGTCAAGGTTGGAAAAGAAAAACTCAAACCCTATCTCTCAAGCTCACCTTGTGCTAGAAACCTTATTAGAGGCAGCAATAAGCCTTCAGGATCTGGAGGCAGCCCATGATGCTGCTGTTATTCCAAACCCTATAGAGGTTGAAGAAATACCAAAATGATAGAAGTAAAGATATAAAAGGGTGATTAAATGACTAATTAAAATGTTGTAGAAACATATATTTTAGTGGCTTAGGTGAGTGCAGCAGCTGTTCATTAGCCACTGAAAGTAGAGCTTTCGGTAGCTTACATACCCAGAATTTTGTTTTCTTAACAACCGAAAGCACAGAAATAGTGCAGAAAGATATGCTTTGATAGAGAACTAATTTTTATTGATCCAAACACCTCAGGGATGAGTTATGAAGTTGAATATAAATTAAAGGCACCAACAGATTGGTTCTGTTCCATTTTTGAAGGTGTGAGCGAGATGAAAAGGGTCACAAAACTTACCTACTTTTGACAAACCGTGACTTATCTATTAGATAACTAGGCCTAGTTCTACTTCAGTGATCACTGCAGTTGTTAAAGAGTAAAATGAGTGAACAAGTATTAGAGTTAGATAGACTAGCACTTAAGTTAGGGTTTTTGACCTATTTTTTGCAAAAACAGTTATGTTATCTATTTTTAGTAAATTAGATCCAACTTTTCAGGATCTGAAATAAATTTTGTAAAGGCTATAAAGCCTAAGACTAATGTTGAAGCAAGGGTTCAACTTTAGAGACTTTTAGACCCTTATTGTTTTCAATATTCTCATGTTATTCATCATTTAATATAAGCTCTTTTGCCATTATATGTTTAGGTTCCATTTCTTTTCTATTCTGTACTTGTGCTTGGATGTATGGTTTAGGTTTACTCATTTTTTCTAATGCTAGATATCTATCATCCTATCTCTGTGTTGATGATTTTAATTGCAAGTATCTTTCCTTGTTATGATTAGCCATTCATATGTGATTTATTTATATATGAATTTTCCAACATAGTGAATTCTCCATTTATTCACCTTATTATCAACCCTCTGAACATTGATGGTTAGAAGCCTTATCTTTTGATTGAGTTTTATGCATGTCTTGAGTGTGTGAGTTCCTTAAGGTCATCTGACTTATCCATTTAAAAGACCATTAAAAACATTGAATTTACGAGGCATCCTCGAGCTACAACCTAGAGGATTTTCCTGAAGAGATAACAACTTCATTTGTTTCCAATAATATTTATTTGTTGAAATCCATTCAGAAAATACAAAAGAATGAGGAGACTTCCAACCTTTGGGTTGAAAGTGAGCCCCAATCTCCTATATCATTAAGATTTAGGCATAGAATACAATTACAATCTCCTCAGAAGGCTAGACAGATGGAAGCCTTCCAACAAGAAGTTGTCTCTTCCTATTTCAAGTTGATCTCTCAAGAAGAGCTCTTTGAAAGAGAAGGAAGCCAAGGTATATGGGATGCTTCTTCTATTTTTTTGAGAGAAAGAGATCCATATTGTGTTGAAAAATTCAAATATGCCTTGTCCCAGATTCCCAAATATGTTGCATGTATTAAAACTTGTGGACCTAGTAGGATGGGACTGAGATTTAAGTTTCCTATTTTATGGTATCCAGCAAGAAAATACCAGAGCATGTACTGACTGACTAAGAAGCAACATAAAAATTGTTACAATGATTTAATTGCATGCAACGGGTTCAGGAATCCAGAAGTGCAATATGAACCTTCTTTCAATATTACCCATCTCCATCGAAATAATTTTGAATCAGAATTAGATTCAAACTAGTTGGGTCCTGAAATAGCCCTTTTTTCGTATACCTATCAATTTCCTTTCCCCTATTTCACCTTACTTTTCCATACCCTAGGAAGATATATTTCCACGTTACGAATGGATATTGACAGGTATAATCTATTATTGCTTTATTCTGATAATTCCTAATATTGATTATATTTATGAACTTGATCTTTTGATTTTTGCTAACTTATGTGGGTTCAATAAAGATAGTTCTAAGCCTTGAAGGATTACAGGTGTAACAACCCTCTGAGCCTGAAGAAGAAAGGAATTTTTGTTGCCAGTTGTTAGTTCTTGGAGTTGGTTCCATGCATTGATGTAGCGGCATGAGTAACTTTCCACATGATCAGTAAAGGCTGGGTATCGCTAAGATAGTAACAACATCTCGCTTTCCAATCATTTGAGTCCATTCAAACCATTCATCACTCAGAGTAACAACGCAAGCTTGGATGCGAACAACTTCATTCAATTATATTTATGGCGGTAACTATTTCTATTGTAAGATGGAAGGCTGAATATTGTACATCTTCATGGTTTCCCGATATTAGTGGATCTAGATTATGTCACCTGTATATAAGTATGGAGAAGCAATATGAATCGAGGTTTATTTCATTGGCTGTTAGCAATTTATTGTAAGAAGTTGTAACAAAGATTACTATAACTATGGTTTTACTTTCCTAATATAAGGAGCAACAATTCTACATATCTTTGTGTTCTAATTTTTGTTAGTTAGTAGCATCTTTGTTAGGAGGCCAAGGACCGATTTCTCATAGAGATCGTCGAGTTAAGTAGATGCTTTAGTTTTTCTTATGTTAATCTGGTGTGGAATTACAATAGGATTATTTACAACACGTTACAACAGTACTTAATGATTGCAATTTCCTTTGGCTTGATGCAACCGTGTGGTGTGATAGTTGACTGTGTCAAGTACTCTATTTTTCTTTTTATCCAAGTGTGTTAGACCACTGTTACAGTCAATCTCTTTAATTGTCTTTATTAGGATTTTATGAATTAGATGGTTAGGGTTTGGGTTACTACAGTATTATATATTTAGGGTTTGATTTCTTGCAAAAGTAATTCTAGTTCATTTATTCTTAGATCAGTTAATATTGGATTGTTGTTGTAGGAAGGTGAAAGTCCCTAGAATTCCTAGACAGATAATTTAGATTAGCTTTAGCAATGAATTGAGATTGATTGAACAATCAGGTAGGATAATTAATTTATATTCATTTGATAAATTGCTTGAGTGTTTATGCAATATATAGATTGTGCATAGGTACATTTGAAATAAAAGACTTCCCTGGTTTAATAATTTATGTGATAGCAGTCTTAGTTGTTTAATTAATCAGCAATTAAACTGACCAACAGCATCTTGGGCTATCATTTTATGGTCTAATATGAACCTCAAATCACTCTTTTTTTTCCTCAAGAAAAAAACATATTATATTTCGAGGAAAAATGTAATACATCCTTCAAAAAGACTCAAAACAGATACATCTAGGGACCAACTAAGATTTCAAATGTCATATAGTATTTGTAATAGTGTTACAAAATATCACCATTTCATGTTCCATGTGTAGTACTATCATCTCAAAAACCCAAAATACAATACATAAAGTTCAACAATAGAGTTGTCCTTCAGTAAACAAAAATGACGAAACAACAGAAAGGGTTAATATGGACTTTGTAAGGAGAAAGAATTGGTTGAAACCATAGTCCTTGTCCTATATTCATATTCAATAACCCGTTGAAGTGTACCTGGTAAGCCTACTTTTGAAAAATTTCCCTCCTTAACATTAAATTTTCTATATATATTCTCAAAAGAAATCATTTCAAAAGAAGTTGATAGGACTCTCAAATGTGTGGCCAGTTTGTGTATCCCAAACCTTTGAATATATTTTCATAAGGACAATAGACATCGACAGACTTAAGTGTCTTATCTAGCTCTAAACTTGCAGATACTAACAAAAATATTTAGAGTTTCATTTAAAGTTGGGAAACAGAATATTCTTATTCTATAGATAATATTCTGACCAAAGGCAATGTTATTGATATTGTTGCATACAACTCAATCATCAACACCTTTTGCAAAGCATGTTAACTAGAAAGAGGCATCTAGAAATAAGTGTTTACTACAATGACACAATTTTCATGAAATTGATATTCACTCACCTTTTGCATAAGACTTGCATCACTGAATTATTTGGCATAACGAATTTTTTTCTCCTGCCATCTTAAACAAGCATAAGCAGAAAGTTCACTACAAACTCACTAAGAGGCTAAAAAGAGGTAAAGTGGCCCCTATTTGGAATACAAATCAAATTAATAGAAGAAAAACATGTATGAGAATTAGGAATATGCTGTCGATTCTTATAATTTGTTGGTACAACATACCTTTATTTGTGGAGCTTGACATTGTCTACTTTTTCTTTACCTTTCAAAACATCTTTCAACATACTACAAATATTTTCCTGTTGCAATAATTTCATGTGAGGACCCATCAAATAAAGATTTACTTGTTTGTGAAAAATAACAAAATAAACCTAAAAAGATACAGTTTGAGTAGCTTAGGTGAATGAATCAAAACAACATTAATAATGAACATTTTACATTTGATGAATGTTTTTAATTTAACAATGTAAATGACAATAGCATTCAAGTAAAATAATTGGTAATAAGAGATCACCTGAGGAAACATGGAGAACCACAAAACAAAGTCTATAAGGCCATCGATCACATCAAAAGGGCAATTTTGCTTCCAAAATATCAAATTGTTCCCCAAGGTTATCTGTAACAAGTTCCAATGGATGTGTGAAATAGAAATAGTAAAATTTAAACACTACAATTATAGAAATAACCGTGGAAAAATTATAATTCCTTACCATTCATTGAGGTCCTNCCCCCCCCCCCCCAACATCACTCTCAATTCCCAAAACCCAATGCATCTAATTGCAAAAAAAATAGTGCAAATTCATTCATTCAATAGTCGAAAAAAACATTCATTAAACCATTCGTTTATTACATATCCAAAAAAATCATGCATGACATTGTATTATAAAAAAAATTACTCAAAATTTCTTCAGTCACTTCTTTTTTAGTTATCTTCTCTTTACAAAATGAACAAGAAGCACATCTTCTGGAATTTTTTGTTCAGTTCCTAGTGCTTCATCAACTTGTTCTGATGTCTCCCTAGTAGACTTCTCACCACGTGGATATTGCATCAATCAGTTTGAAATTGCTACTACTCGATTCAAATTGTAATTAATAAGCATATCTTTCCCTACATTTATTGATTTAATAGCACATACAAATACACGGTTTGCTTCACGCCCCTCAAATACGCAGTTGGGTTGATTAAGTGTAGATCCAAGTTGTGTACTATTTATAAACCCCGCAATATTCCTAGTCGACTTTGGCCTTCCATAAATGTACAATGCTGCTCATTTATTTTGACCTTTTTCTTTTAGTTGTAAATGATTTTCTAACAACCCATATCTATGCATACTTCGTGTATATTGGACCAGGCACCTCCAATATTTGAAGTTGTAAGAGGGTCCAACATACTCCATCAATTCTGTACATCTGTCGTAACCGAACTTTATGCCAGCCATTCAAAACAACCACAATCCATGAAATGACGATGGTGCAATTCTATATATCCTCTCATTCACACAAAAATATGTGTTGAGTTGAGGAAGATCCCTAGGTACCCATTGTTTCACTAAATTTTTGTACCTTAAGGGAACCTCGATGTCTCCTATTGTCTTACCATCATAGGAACATGACCCCCCTCTTGCAAGAAAACTTTCCATGTGTTTATTGAATTTTCTTCTCATCTTATGACATCTAGTTGATCTATCCCTTGTAGACCTACTCGATGTCTCACTTTCCTCTATCCTTCCTAAACTCCCATCGCTCAAGCAAGACAGGTCTAACAAATACCTGTTTGGTCCTACCTGCACCATGGCCAGAAAAAACTTGACAAATAAGAGAAAAATACCATCATGTTAAAAAAAACTCCAACCAATACCAATTTTAAGCAAGAAATGGACGCACAAGCCAAGATGGATAAATTTTGTAACTTTGTGTAACGCACAAGCTAAGATTTTGTAACTTTTTTTCAAAAGAAAAATAGGTGTTCCTTGATATTCAGTATTCAATCAATGGTAACTTGTACATATTCCTGACAAGAAGCATTTACAGACGTGAGTGGAGATAAGTATCAAAATATTTCCCAAGGGGAGGGACAGAACCCACAATCCCAAGATGACTGAAGTAGCAATACTAGAGGGACAAGATAAGGAGCCCAAACAGCTTCTCCAAGGAGGCATCGAGCGTGGATAAAACACACCACTAGGGGATCAAAACAAAATCTAACAAGAAAGATGCTAATGTATCCCATACTTGAAGGAACCAAAAAAGAGTATGCCAATTTTACCTATTTCGCAGCTGCAACTCCGATAAAATTGTGCCATCTTTTCCTATTTTGCAGCTACAACTCCACTAGAATTATGCCAACTTTTCTATTTCATAGCTACAAGTCTTCTAAAATTCAACCAACTTTTCCCATTTCACAGCTGCAAATCCGCTAAAATTCTCCCAACCTTTCCTATTTTGCAGTTGCAACTCCACTAAAATTATGCCAATTTTTACTATTTCACAGCTCCAACTCCTCTAAATTATGCCAACTTTTCCTATTTTTGCAGCTGCGACTCTGCTAAAATTCTGCCAACTTTTCCTATTTAGTGGCTTCGACTCCACTAGATCTTTCCAATTCGTGGCTGTGACTCCGCCAAATTTTTCCAATTTGTGACTGTAACTTTGCTAATTCTTTAGCCACAAGATTATTATATGTCTTCCAGTTTCTATCAAGCTACTCCAATATCCATGAGGAACATTAGATGTTCGTCTGATCTTCATGTTCTTTTGTGCTAGCATGGATGTACTTTATCCATCCAGTTGACTACGACCAACTCGTGAAATCATGTGCGTATTGATATGCTCATGAATGATGCGACCATGAAATAATAGCACCATGGAAGGATGACTGCTCAGCATTATATTGAAAGGTACATGTTCTACTCAGAACCATAATTAGACATTATTTGACACAACAGCAATAATGTTTAGGAGTTGTTTACAATGATGATCATTTCTCCCTAACGGTGAGATTCTAGGTGAAATCCCTTGGTCGTAAATTGGCCCTCCAGCACGGTTCCATATCCAGATTCAAAAATATTGTCCCAGCTCCCTAATACGCCATCGATCTAGTGTTTGAATGTTGGACATGGGAACTCCATTTCTCAATCACACAATACACTGCCCAAAATCACATCTGAAACACTGCAACCTCTTCTATGAAACTCTTCTATGACTAGGAGTATTAAGGAGGATCGAGCCTGGAAGTTCATTATTCCCAACACCAGATCCTAGAGTGAGTTTCAATGCTCCCAAATCCTTACCTCTTGCGCCATATTCAATATGGATTGGATTTCTAAAATATTCCAAGGAAGCTAGCGAAATCATTATAGGTTGTACTTCCATTCGATCCTTCTAACATAGCAGAGTTCTTTCTTTCACTCCCCACCTCATTTCCATCCATGCATCAAAACCCGTCTGCACACACTTGAGGTTATATTCATCTGCATTGATTGGTTTGTTCTTGATCTCTGCATATGATGATGGCATAAAAAATGCTAAAAGTGATACCAGTATTGCAAAAGATAAAACTGTTGAATAACCCATTTGCAAAAATCCTATTTTTCACAAAATTCAGAAAAAAAGCATGCAAAGAAGGAGGAGGGGGAAAAATTATGTCTTTATGTTATATATACCATCTATAAAGAACTAGGAGCACTCTAGATTTGTGAAGACCTGGATTTTTTCCCTGAGTGGCGACATGACCAAAAGCAGTTGAGAATTCGATAAGTTATGTTGTAAAATTCCTTCTGAACACCCAACTTTATGCCCATCTTTATTGTTGTCTTTTACATTCAAATTTCTCTAATCCATTTTCCAATTTGTTGGGTTTTGGTTAGGTTGAGGATAATAAGAATCCAATGACTAATGGGTTGGGTTGGATTAGGTTTATTATATTGGCGACAGTTCACCATATTTATCATGGGTTCTATTCTTAAACCATTCTTGTATTTATGTTGGAAAACTCCTAAAATTACCACATTTTCAGTGTTTTGATAAGAAAAAATGAATCCCAGTTAATTTCTATATTAATTAAATGACCATATACTGCTGGTATTTGTTTGGACAATGTTAAGTTGAAATTTTGTACACTATCTATCATTTTCATTGTATTTGGCACTCTCACACTGATATCAATATTTAACTATAATGTTTCTTTTGAATTCATGATTAATGATCTAGCCTGATTAATGCTTCTTTTCTTTTTGTTCTTGTTTTTGCAGCGCATCCAAAAGGACAAGATGGTGCAATAATGGACATTGTGCATTCAAGTGAAATGTTATCCCAACCCTAGATAGGAAACAATAGAATATGTCGTGCGCAACATTGTTTTGAATGAGGTTATCCACAAAAAAATTGAAATATGTGGAACAACAACAAACAACAAGGCTTACTACATTTCCCTTATTCAAGGGCTAAAAACAGCCAGAATGTACATATCCAATGGCATATCTGTCTACACCAATTTTAAAATTGTATGTAGGAAAATGAAAGGAATCTACCAAGTTAGAAAAGAGAATTTAAAACAGCTTCATTTAGAAGAAAGAACCATTGCAGGAAAATTCCATTTTTTTTTACGATCAACCACCATTCAAATATTAAAAGGATGTCAGTTGAACTACTAGTTGGGGAAATTTCAACTCCAAGGCAGGGTGTGAAAAATGAAATGGTATCAACATCTGTTGCAACAAATTTTAGGCTTTCATATTGTTACACATCTCTGATATGTGAATGTTTTTTCGGTTGTAACTATTTTGGTGTCACTCATGGTGTGTCTTTTTCAATAAAACACCTAGTTTTCCCCATGATGTAATACATTAAATGTGTATTTATAAATGTGTTGTACACATTTTTCTCATTCATTCATCATCCATTGAGGATATTATTATTTTCATATGCCATTCTAAAATATTTCTTGTATATGCCTAATCCAAGTTGATTGATCTTGCGTATGTCATTTGGAAATATTTGTTGTATATGCATAATATAATCCAAGTTGGTTTCTCAATGGATATGGTTATATGTGTGAAAATGTCATATGAAGATGATTGAATGAAAATGAAAATTAAAAATACACCAACTTGGAGAAACTACTGATTGTGGAAAGAAACAAAGAAAGGGAAAATTTGTGTATGGGAGTGCATTCTTTGTAACTAGTGTCCTACAAAAGATTTTGCAGTAGAGTGAGGGAACATTTGTTCGATGAGGAGAGCAATGGTATTGGTGGTTGTGAGAAAAAATCCTATCACAGGAAAGGTTGTGTGTTAAAAGGAACCTAATGATGGTCAAAGGATAAACTAAAAGAGAACCCAACTTGTTCACCATTTTCCTACTACCTAGTATACAATGATAATTTTGAATTAACATATCTTCCTAGAATTAAAGCATTGATAACCCTAAAAACGAGAAGCTTTATGTATTTTCCCATATATAGTGTAAGAACTTCAAAGTCCTGTTGCGAAACTAATGAGCACAGGAATTGGAGTTTGCCAAAGGGACTCTGTAGAGGATACATTGATAGTGGGTGGCTGAAATGCTAAAGGAAACATGGGTGAAGGAGTTGTCTCTTCATAGGAGAGGAGGATAATAAATTATTCCAAAATAATGCAAATATAAGGTATTTAAACATAAACCTAAGGTTTTTAACTATTTGTGTATAGTTATCTCACAAAAATCAATCATTAACTAAACTAACAAAAGGATCACTATCTAATTTATTTTGCAACCATTGACATAATATTTACAGAATATATTGAGTAGATCAGAACATAAATTGGTAAAATACAGAAATGCACATTTGATGTTATACATTTAATAATTTATTCATTATTAGTTTTCTAAATCCATTTTGTTAATGCAAAAAAATGCATGATGTATATGTGTGAATATTTTCTTTATGTCATGGAGAGAAAGGAGAACATGCCTTAAATGAAAGTTTTATATATTGTCAATTTGTTTGCATTATGGACAGAAAAAAGAACACGCCTTAAACTAAAGTACTGTAAATATTTATATAAAAGATGGACAAGCCACAAGAAATAAATTTGAATCATAATTGTGTATTTATTTAATGTGGATGCAATTGAACCCCATGATAATGTAGACAACATGCATTTTGTTGGAGCAATAAGCTATCAGAATTTTGCTATGTTGGATTATGAAAAGAAGATACCAATATTTCTACCAAATACTACTAATAAATAGATATGTTTCTTCACACATAACATCAATATCCATAAGAAATGCATCGTTATGGACATTCCAAGCACTAGACAAATAAACATAAGAATAGTTTTATGGAATTGTTGTGATCAAAGCAAGTGTCTCATTATGACACGACTTGCAATATTGAAGGTAAAAAGAGTCATAAATAAAAATTTGAAATTATAAATATAATGCACGGTTCCGAGTAACAATCACTTTCAAAACAAAAACGTATATAGACCTCCATTATTATGGGTAAGATGAGCTTGCAGTCTAATGTCAAAGTGGCTAAATCAAAGAATGCAGATTTTGAAGTCCATCCTCATCAAATACAAAATAATAAAATTTCTTGATATTAGAAGGTTGAGTCCCCTCTTGACCAGATTTTCCTACATCCAAATATTATTTCTTAATGATAGCCCAGAAAAAAACAATTTAAAGGTAGCTTCCATTTCCATATTGTTGTATGCCAATCTAATTGGAATTTGGAAGCCACATTTACAGCCTAAATATTTCCATATTTTCATAATATTTAAATGGGATAAAAAATTCATAAAACCCTAAAGGATTGTACAAAAATGTCAATGGGAGTCGAGCCCTTCCTATATAGTGGGAGCTTTATGTGTAAACAACGGATCTCTCCAGCCTGTTCAATATGACTCACTTTAAAGCTAGCCACGATTTTTATGATGGGAAGATTATTTTTTGAAAAATCATAGTCCCTTTAATAATTTAAGTCATTTCCTTATTTCCCAAATTTTTTGGAGATAACCTTTCAATTCCATACACATTTCCATGTTTCACACAACTTAGCCTCGGTGTCTTGAGGCCCTAGAAAATGTTTTTTCTTTAGCCAAGGAAATGAAGGAAAGTGTGGTTGGTATTCTAAATGAGATCACCTCAAAAGTTCTGGCCAACATATAAAGTTATGGACATATGAAACACTAAACAAAAGAAACTACCAATAACTAAGTAGAAGAGGTGTCGAAGATCAAAGAGGAATTGAGGGAAAGGGGATCTTCTTTATAGTGTATTAGAATCCAGGTAAGACCATGAAAGTAGAAAAATAATTAGAATCATCCAAAATTTATAAATAGTCTAGAGAACTAACAAGCATTATATAGAAATTAAATCCTTCTAGTGGAAAGAATTCTTTTTTCAACAAAGGCCACACCATCAAGATGGACCAACACTATTAACATTATTGTACCTGAACTTCAACAATCTATTGGTCAAGACCCACTATATTTGTACATATTTATTTGGTATTAGATCTCTTCCTCCACTTAGGCTCTCCCAAAACCTTCAAATCTACATGATGTGCATATTAGAGATTAAAAATTAGCACTCAGTTTATTCTAAAAGCTATTATGGGTCCATCAGGACTACAATAAAAATGTCATGTTTGGGCCTCTTCCTCCACTTAGGATCTCCTAAAACATTTAAATCTACAATATGTGCATATTACCGACTAAAACATTATCATTGCTACTCGATATGCACATATCTTTAACTCTGTGACTGCGTTAATTATCCTAAGGTAACCCTAACTCCTAACCCCTAATGAGTCTTAAGGGTAAGGGTTGCCAAAGTAATAGTAATATACACCTAAATCCTAACCCCCCTAATGTTACCTTAATGGCCATAGTGAGCATAACCCCAGTGAACTGTAACCCTTACTCCTTATAACCCCCCTAATCGCAAATACCATAACATGTTCTATGATCATTAAACACTAAAATTATGTGCATGCCTTGTTCTTTTGATGACGTGTCTATTGAGGACATAAGAAACACCTCATCAGGATTTTGGGGAATGAGGAGGCAGTTTTGGGTGAAATGATCATTGATGAAACCATCCCCAAAATTGAGTAATTCTGGGCACATTTGGGGGACTGTCAGGTACTTAACCAACCCTAAATTGTAGGAAGGTAGGGGAGTGTTTCTCTTAATCTTAGCAACACACATAAATCTCTAACTTCAGATATTTTCACCTGCATGAATGTTGCAGCTGACTCTTTAGCTAACAGTAATATACATGATAGTTGTAGCTGAGTTGGAGCTAATTGTTTAGCTAACAGTAATCTACACAGCAGTTGTAGCTGAGTTGCAACTGACTGTTTAGCTAACAGTAATGTACATGACAGTTGTAGTTTAGTTGTAGCTAACTGTTTAGCTTCATTTTGATTACCCCTGTGTTCATAAAATTAAAAAGGATACACTGTTTCAGCAATAAAACATATTTAAAGAAATTAGAGGCATTGTAGACTTCTCTATTTAACATAATCAATAGCGTAACCACTTGCAGGTTATTCATTTGGATTCTGGTAAGGATTATTCTCTATTGAAATTTTTAGTTTAATTATAATCATGGGATTTCTTGAAGCATTATGGAAAGACTCAGATTTACAGATAGAGTCAATGAGAATGAGAATGTAATGGTGAAATCAATACATTGGATGGAGATCAAATGTTTGAATGATTGTTGAATAGTTTGAGTGGGGTTTGCAAATGTGATTGACTGAGTGTGTCTGTATTTTGGATTGAAGACGATGGGAATTGAAGATGAGGCTGGTGGGAAAATCAAGTTGGCATAGTAACATGTTAGTGCTACTATAAATGTTCTTCCAACTCATGGGTTCACCATGGTTCTCGAACAAGATCGAATAATCTATAATATGGAAGGACCATTTTGGCTAGAGTGGAGGTCATTATGGAGGAAATAAAATTGAACAGGGGGTTATAAAGGGTGGTCGTTTCAGGATGGATGACTAAATGGGCATTCGAAACAAGATGTGCCACTATTTAGTTGAGGCATCTCAGGAATAATATTCTTGACTCAACTACTTTGAGGTTGGCATAGTAACCTGTTATTATATTGAGAATACAGTTGTGTGGGTAATACAAATATTTGACCAACACAACCTAAGTGCTGGTGCATGCCAATTTTCCCATGCAACGTTTGAGCAAGTAGATAAACTTCAAAAAATTGAAGAGATACAACAAGGGTACTGAAGATCCCTACATTAGCTATACTATTAAGATGTTCCATTTTCCTAAAACTGTTAGCTACATCAATCCCGCACTCATAGTTGTAGTTTATAAAATGGAGTGGAGAAAAGGAATAGAAATTTGTACTTACTGAAGACATATTTGTTGTCAATTTAGCACCAGTCACAATGAAGGATTGAAAGCAGTCATGGTGGGTCAATCACAAAATTGTGCAAATAATATTTTAGTAAAATTCATGCAATCAACTACGTGAAGGAATAACACTGAAGAAACGGGCAGAGTAAAGAAGTGAAGGAACCTGCTCTACAGGGGAACTCAAAATGTGAAAGAACAGACTTTGCGAGGGAACTCAGGAAGTGAAAAATGAAACATGCGGAATGATTTTTATATGTAAGTAAAAAATGCAAGGTGCACAATGATTTCAACTCGAGGTAAGTGAAAAATCCGTGTACATGTTTATTTTCATTTTATCCGTTTTTCTTTGTTTTTTAATTTACTTTTTAGAATTATTTTTTATTATTTTTTATATATTGTTTTATTTGTTTATAATTAGTTTAAATGTGTATTTTTATATCTTTTGTTTTATTGTTTATTTTTTATTTTTTATATGTTATTTTTTATTATTTTAAAACATTTTTTTATGTATTGTTTTATTTGTTTATTTGTTTATTTATGTTTATTTAATTATTTAATAACGATGATGACGATGACGATGATGATGATGATGATGACAATGAATATGGGGATGACGACGATGACGACGATGATGATGATGATGACGATGAAAATGATGATGATGATTATGATGATGTTAGTTATGATCATTAAAAAGGTGAAGTAACAATGTTTATAGGAACCTCAAGTTTCAGTCATCTTTGACGACCAAGATGACGACGCCAATGATGATGATGATGATGATGATGACGACAATGATTATGTTGTTGCTATTGATGATGATGGTGGTGGTGATGAAGATGATTATGATGTTGTTAGTTATGGAAACGACGACGATGGTTACGATGATGATGATGACGATGGTGATCATGATGTTAATGTCATATGAAATGATGAAGGTCATGAGGACGACGATGATGATGAGGATGATGACAATGATGATGATGACAATGATCATGATGATGTTATTTATGATTATGATGACGATGATGATGATTATGTTTGAGTCTAGAAACCCTCCCATATCCTCAATGCATACATCATTCATATTGTTTGACAATGAATATGTTGATGATGATTATGATGATGACGATGATGATGACGAAGATGAAGATGATGATGATGATGACGACAATGATTAAGATGATGTTATTCATGATCATGACCATGCCAAATTTTATAACAAGATTGAATTGTTATATTCGGTCATCTTTGAGTCTAAAAACCCTCCCACACTGTTAATGCATGCGTCAGGTCTAACCATGACAAATTTCAGTCTAAGCCAAATTTACATATACCAATAAAATTCCATATTATTGCAATATTCAATAGAAATATACAAAGTAGATAAATTACTGCATACCTTGTACATTTCAATAGACTTTGTCATCTTCTTCATCCAAGTAATCATCTGTATCATAATATCTAGAGTCAAAATTGTAAGGATCGGCCATATCATCATCATCACTCTAAGTTAGTTACGATCATCATGTCATCATCGATATCATCTTCATGGACATTTTTTGCTACATCATCTGACTCAACTAATTCTTTGACATATTCTTTTGGAACATGATCATATAATGCATGTTGATCATGATATTCATCGACATCTTCTTCTTCCACACCCTCTTCATTAACTTCCTCTAGGTTATACTTTACTGGTCTTCCCCTTGCATCGTGTCTCACAACAAATGACCAACCCTCTTTACTTAGAACCTTAGAGTAAAATACCTGTTCACATTGGCTTGGAAGAACATAGGTCTTCATTCTTGGCTCAAATAACCTTGTCTTTACCATGGTAAATCCATTATCATATTCAATAATAATTCTACCAGGATCACATGAATTCAATCGTAACTTGTACCATTTAACAATGAACATAAATACATTGAAGGAACTAAAGTCACACTGAATATATCTTCCAGATACCCATAGTGTAGATTTTCTAAGAGTTCCGGATGTCTATCAATTCTAGAGGAAACACTGGTCACCTCAAAGACTACAGATATCCTACAATATGATGTTTTATTTGTTTCATTCAAATTTTTGATGCGATATCTAAAACCATTACACACCATATCCTTATGGTGTTTTTCCTACAACAAGACATACACAAAAAGAGTACATAATGATTCAATATTTATGATTAAGTACATGTCTATGCCATAAAGGGAAAAAATCAATGTGTACATCAATATGTAATTTGCAAAAAAAAAAATTAGAGTGGTTGATTAATGTGCTTTCCTACTTATCTTTTAAACCATATGCTAAATCGATTTCCCTTTGTGTAAGATTGATATCTCCATTGTGATGTGATGCTTTAAACAATGAAGCCACACCTTCCCATGATATTCCATGACTAGATTGTACACATCGTTCAATCCATACCTTCATCCAGTCAAGATTGTTTGCAATGTAGAAATGAATTGCATCCCACTCTTGACCAACTGCTTGATGACAACAAAAATTAAAATTCAATACCAATGTAAATCATCTTAACAAAGTATATGCTCTTAATTACTATAATATATTGAATATAAAAATAGAATATGTATGATACATATACATAAAATTCAACATTTAAATGTATTACATTAATTAATATCCACAAGATAATAATTACCTTTCACCTTTCTCAATCTACCTTCCCCCTTCAGGTAATCCCCTTCATAATCCCCTTCAAAACTGTTATTGGAGTCTGGATCACAAATGTGACATAAATGGAGCTTTGACACTAAATTAGAAAGATATTCACTAATATACAACATGTTTTTCTATACCGTATATCCCTCCATCATAGAACCCTCAGCATGTGCTCGTTGTCTAACCAAACCCTTCATAAATTTCAAGTGCCTCTCAACCGTCCACATGGACCTGGAGTGCACATGTCCACACAATTCAATCTCCTTGACTTGGTGTATGAGGTAGTCATCCTGTGCATTGAAAATGCCAAAGGTAGATGCTTCTGCATTTCACATATGAGACGCGTATTTTCTCTCTTTCGATACTTTATATCTTCTTTATGGATTTCTTTAGACGACAACCATCTACAAGTGATGCAAACCAAAAATGATATTTAACAAAAAAATCATTAAATTACATAACATGAATTAGTGAACAAAAAACAAATATAAGTTATAGGATGAATTAAACAAACACTAAGCACATGCAAAAAATCACTTCTTACCTCATGTATTTCCCAATATTATATATAACTTGTTTGATATTGTTGTCGAAGTTGTCTGAGAGAGATAAAGGTAGATCATACTGTAACAATATACAAACCATGTCATTTTTTTAACATAGAGTAGACAAACAAAATACCAACAATATGCGCTAGAATTAAAAAACAATAATTATATGGATCCCATAATAATTACCTTCATGAAGACATGTCAATCATGTGTTTTCACCCCCACAAAATCGCATTTCTTTGTTATGATATTCTTCATGTTCGCACAAAATCCAATGGGAAATTTAATTTTCCACGTGACTTCTTTTACAACATTACTTTGCTGCTCCATTAGCATCCATGTAATTGAGTTTATATTAATTTGTTCTTCATTTCTATGAATTTGAATAATGTCTTTCATTGCATGGTTTCCTTCTTGAATGTCTTTGCAAAATTTGACAATTTTTTCTTTGTTGCTCCTTAGCTCCAATAGTCTCCATAATGTTTTAGTCACATTCTTTTCGATATGTATTATATCAAATAGATGAGAAATTTGTAGGTGCTCATAGTAGGGAAACCTTCTGAATTGTTTAAGATAACTTTTCATTCCTCGTGGAAGCCCATTAATTACTTCATGAACGTGACAGACATCATGAATCATAGTTTATAAATAAATTACAAAAATAAATGGCCTCTACAGCAAACAATGCACAGTAAAAAAAATGCATAACATTTCATATACGATGATCTATACATACCAACTTGACGATGTCTATTATATTGCAACTTCCATAGGGGAGATGTCATTCTTTGTGGTTTTAATGTAGTCTCTTACTTCCCATTGAATATATTTTTTTCGTTTGTTGGATACCTATGATTCTTATAGAGGAAGTGCCTACACTAATCAATCACCTCCCTTCTTAACCTTTTTCAACGACATGATTTGATCTTAGGACCACAAATTGGACATGCAAATTTTCCCTTTATCTGAATACCTACATAAAGATATGGAATATCTATGTCAATTATAATTATATATAAAATGAATGCAATATTTATAAAAACATGCATGCATAGTACTATATTAACTAATTCATAAAATTAAATAAAATTAAAGTAGAACTTAAAAATACAAACCACAAAAATGGGTTAACCCTGAGGCATCATCTATTGTCCATACAAGCATTGCATGGAAGTGAAATTTTTGTTGTTGTATTGGTCTAGATACTTCATACATACTGATGTCATTTCATAACCTTAGTACCTCATCTATAAGAGGTTCGATATATATATTCATATCTTTAACTTGGTACCTACCTGATTTATTTGAACATATAAAATATATAATTATGAGTACCATTTAGATATATAAACCATGCACAATAGGAAAATAAAAAATATATATATATGAAACTATGAAACACAATAGGAAAAATGGTCCTCCACAGCTACATTAAAAATAAAATAGTTGTAGACACAATATACCTGGAATAATCATCGACAACATTATGTGCTCCATTTTTATTAACAACCATGGAGGAATGTTATTGTTGATAACAAAAATAGGCCAGACCATGTAAATATATCTCATCTATGCAAATGGATTGACACCATCTGCTGCCAAATAAATACTAATATTGTGGGGTTATTCTTTAAAGTGAGGCCACTTTTCCTCCATATCTCTAAATGTAGATCCATCTACATGAATTCAACTAGCATCATCTTGAATTATGTTCCTTGGATGGTAATCCATAAATTGTGCTATGTTTTTTCACCTAAACAGTCAATGGAAACGTCGAATAACAGGAATATAATGAAGAACCTTGCAAGGCACCCTTTTTGTTACTTGATATGTTTGATATCTATTTATATGACATTCCAAACATTCTGTTCCAAAATCATGTTGATTATAATATATAACATGGTCATCGGGGCATGCACGACTTGCTTCATAATGCATTCCAATTTCTTTCATGATTCCATATAAATCTCGATATATGCATGGTAAAATATTTTATGGTGGTAACAAAAATTCCTCTATCAAGCTACATCAATTTAAAATAAAAATCAATTTAATATAATATGTAAATAATATCAATGAAACACATTTCATTTCTATTCATTTAAATTATGAATTAACAATACAATTATTAGAGGAACAAAGATAACCTTTATCACGATCATATATATGTGATGGATTATTTTACATACCTTAACATCCATGTAATTGATATGTTTGAAATACCATTAATAACCTTCAAGTTCATTATCAACAATATAGAATAGAGAAGATTTGTGTTGGAGCCTTCATAAAGGGGTTCGTATGTCTTCTCCAAAAGAGGTATATCGTGAACATCATCAAAGTCATCAATATTTTCATGATCATCGTCATCATAATCATCCATTCTAACATTAAATGAATTATGGATCAATGTATTTGTACCATCATCTTCAACTACATTATCAGTATGATCATCCACTTCAATAGGATCATTAACTTATTCTCCATTAATCATAGCTCCATGTTCCTCTGATACTTTTTCTGAAAGAACTTCCTTTGAATGATATGTCATAGGATGTATTTCCTTAATAATTACATGAATACATCAATAGATATAAGTTAATATAAGAAATTTATAAAATAATATATACATTTACCTAACAATTTTTTTTTTAAATTATAATGCTAAACTAACAAATGGATAATATTCATCCCCCCCCTCAATGTGTCCATGTTCCCTACAATGTCTTGTGGCTATTGTGATGAATATTCTTCTCCTCTTAAATCCCCTACATTGACTACATGGAAAATAATATTTCCCATCAGCCATTATTTTCGTTGCGTCCCATAGTCTAGCAAGCAATTGTTGATTTTGTTCGTTTCGATCAGGAATATTGCTATTTGACATTTTGTCACAAAAAAGATTGAACGAAGATTATCAGCAATCTTAAAAAATCAAGTTCCACACATCACTATTTCCACAAATGGTCATTTTTCGAGAATATAATAATTTCCACATTCCGTCTGTCGAAGAATAAAATGATATCCACAAATGGTCTGCTGAAAAATAAATCAATTTTGCAAACCGTCCATCGAAGAATAAAACAATGTCTCAAATCGTTCGTTGAGGAATAAAATATTTTTTGCAGACTATTCATCGCTCCTATAGAAAATATGTCGGAATTTTTCCGTAATTTATATATTTTAAAATTAAATACTCGTCGGATAACCGATCATAATGACCCCAGTTACCGTTGCAAAAAAAATCCAAATACAATGAAGTTTAAGGTCGAAAATCTGATAAAGCTGCAGGTCGAAACTCCAACAATGTTGTTGGGCCCTAGAATTGTCCATTTTTTCATCACTTATCGACATATCTTTCATTAATTTTCTTACCATTATTGCGCATTTATCATTCCATTTTCTATCCATTTGTTGTAACTGTGCGTAAAATAGCATGCTACTTCCATTGATGTTTTAAGTGGTTAATAATGATTATTTTCCTTTATCTTTGATGAATTAAAGACTATTATGCATAATTTTACTAATAATGGTTTGTGGAGTGATTTGTCATGTACAGGATGCTCATAGCCAGCTGTTACAGCCTTAACCGAAAATGCATGCCATATAAGAACACCTTGATTCGCATCCTGATTTGCAAGCAGATGGAAATGAATCTCAAAACTCCGATACATGGGTTTTGTGCATAACATCCTCATTTACCTAAACTCAAAGGAAATTGCCAAACAAAGCCACAGTTTACGATATGCAGGTGGTTCTTCAAGAGGGTATTTTCTATATTTGCTGTTGCGGCCAGTTCTAAAGTTGCCAGCAGTTACGACCGTGTTTCAACTATTACAGATCACAAGTTGGGGGTTTAGTTCCTCATTTCCATGAGATAATTTTATGTATAAATATGTAATCAATCTCATTGAGAAGGGAGATTCAGGAATAGGAGAGAAAACAATGTTATGATGTAGGATTTGATCCAGATCCATTGTAATACTTTCATTCTGATAATACATGCTAGCAGTTTCTTAATTATGAAGTTGTAGACTTTCACTGTGGTGATCTAGCTCTGCTCAGTGAAGGAAGGGCCCTCTTCCCTAAGCAGATGCTGGTAGTGTTGATTGTAGGTGTTTTATTTTGTAGATCTGTTATTTATTAATTCATGCTTTCATTTAGTAGATTTATCATAGTTTTTTTATTATTCAATTTATGTTTTCATTAATTAGATTTATCATGTTTTTTCTCATGTTAATTCATTTTGATAGATCATTGGACAACACAAGACTTCTTTTATATTTATGCAATTAAATCTTGTTTCATAGGAATAGAGTTTGTTTAAAGTGTGTTTGGTTTACAGTTTCGATTTACAAATAGGTTCAAGGTTTGGTTTACCTTCAAGAAGGTGTTATCTACTTTACAAAGAGTTTTGATTGCATACTAATAAACCAACAGTGGTAGGTAGAAATTGTGCTTGCATATATCTTGCATGATAGCTTTGAAATAAAAGACTTCCTTGGGTTGATAATTTATGTTTAACACTCTACATGTTAAGTTTTAATTAACTGGCATATAGTGGACACAACATTTTGGTGCTGTTGCTGGGGAAGTTATCAATTGTGCAAAAGTACATCTAACATTGTTTTGTAGATGCATTGTTAAAGTAGGGCATGTAGGTTGCATGATTACATTTCAGTTTATTGAATTAATTTTGAGTGTCAATTTTCTGTCCTTACATTCAGTTTTATTTCATTTTCAATTTTTGCAGCATAAAGCTTATCATTCCCCTTAGTGGTGTTGTAAGCACCACCCATTCTACTAACAAGTTGATAGGAACATTCGAAGGAGGAGCCTCAAAATAGCACATAAACGATTTAATGAAGAGATGGTAGGTAGGAAATATGAAGAAGTTGTTACCTTCAAATTTCTCATCAAAGATTCGAGAGGAGTGGCACCAACAAAAAGAATTCCCCCACATGTTCTACCAAATTTTCACAGTTTGTAAAACGAAGACCCTAATGTATTTTTATTTCAATTTGAAGTACTTTGTAGAGGATATGGTTATTGTACTAATGATCAAAAGTTGAATGTGTTTCACCTTAATATAAAAGGAACAACCCTCAAATGGTTCATGAGCCTTGGTGGGAATTGTATACAAACTTGGGAAGACATGAAACATGTATTCTTGAAAAGGTACCAAGATTATTGCAGGGTCAATGAAGACATCTTCGAAATGACACAAGGAGAAGAAGAGAGTCTGGAGGAATACATAGAATGCTTTCAATATAACCTCCAAAGATCCAAATAGAGGAAATTGAGGAAAGAGACCTTAAAAACACTTCTACTCAAGGGAATACAAGCTAAATATTTAGAAGTATTAAATCCGATGGGAATAGATAATGTATTTCAGTTAGCATATGATGATATTGGTGGGTTATGTAGAAGGTATCCAAGAGGAAACTTCAAGACTGGTAATAATTCTAAGGAAATTTTATCTTTATTTTTGAAAATTGCTGCAAAAACAAGAGTTTAACAAGCTGAAATCAACAATTTATTTAAAATTTCTAAAGTTGATTCACAATCGAGTGTTTTGCAGGATAAGGAAAAGCAGGAGGAAATAAGAGAAGCAAGGGATTTCCCTTTGGATAGTCTTGAAAGTTGTGGTATATGTGACTTGAATCATTCCACAGATAATTGTTCCTCCTTATCAAAGATGAAAGAAACATATCATAGAGATCTGGGAGTTGCAGCCAACTCATTGCAACAGCCATGTCAACCATGGCCTACATCTATGGTTCAAAATTCTATCCCTCCATTTCCTTACTCCCATACTCAATCATTGAATACTCTTCCACCATGGAAGTTGTTGAAGCCTCAATTTAACTTTTATCTACCTTACCCACAAGGTTGGAATGGCCTATCTTATGATCATATGGCCACTCTCCCTCATGCTACAACACAAGTTAGTCCTTCAATATCAACCTCACAAATCAATCATCTACATTAGCCACATATATTTTCTTATCAAACTCCTTTGTATCCAACACAATTTTCTGTCCAATCCACCCTCCACCCTAACCATAATAAAGTAGTATAGTATGCTTACAGTGCTGAACTGCAAAATGTTCCTACATTTCCCTCTTGTTCTACCTCATCTACACCATTTCAAAAAGGATGTGCATTGTTGCAGCAAATCCATACAAGGCCTGAACATGTTTTAAATCCAAGATTTGCAAATGGAGTTTCTTCTAGTCCTCATAAGCAAGTAGACAAGATCAACTAGACACACGTAATATTTGATGGAGAACAACCATTGGAACCAAAAGCATCATTCACATCATTATATCTAAAACTCTTATGCATAGAGGAAGATCAGTTTAATAAGGATCTTCCTGGTGTAAAATCCATGAGCAATCAAGGAAACAAAGACTATATTGAAGCTTGGTTTCAATCTGTCATCGATATACAGCATCATTTCATACTTCACCAATTCTTGGCACCATCATTTCAAGGGAAGTTGATCTCTCATATCCTAGCATTCATAAATTTATATTTTTCTGTTGCAAGTATGAGCATACTTGAGTTACTTCTTCGAAAGTGGCTCCATTGGAAATATGCATACACTTGAAATTTTTTTATATTTCCAAGTAGAATAGGGTAGGATAGAATAAAAGAATAAAACCATGCTTTTGTTTATTTAAGTTTTTTATTTTTGAATAAGTATGCTCTCTTCCTGCGCCTTGTTGCGATCTGGAAGATCAGAAAGTAGAAAGATAAGGAATAGGTATGAGATGTTTTCATGAATGCTTTGGAATTGTTGACTATTTGAACAAAATACTTAAGTCATTTTTTTCATCAATTTCCCAATTTCAATTTGTCTCTATTTGTTACAAATAAAAATAAAAATATCATGAAAACAAAATTACAGTAATTAGGGAAGGTGAATGAAGGATCCACAGGAAAATGAGTCAATGATTATGGAAACCTTCAAGCTTGAAATTTGGCATGAATTTGTTAGCTGCAACATCCAACTGTGACAATGATATGCAACACCCAGCTATGATTGATTACTCTCAGCTGCGACAGTGAGCTGCAACACTAGTTGTGACGATGAGCTGCAACACCCAGCTGTGACTGTGATATAGGTAAAAATTTATGAGTTTGAGATATGTGTGTGTTGCACATCATGATATCTATTTAGTTTTTATTTTCCATAAAAATACACATGCTTTATTTCAACATTATGTCATTTTTTTAAGAGTTGCAGCTGTGGTTGCAACAGACTGTGTAAGTCAACCTAGGTGCTCAATGCTTGAAATTTTTGGTATGGATGTGTGTTATATTTAAATTTACATCATTAAAAACATTCACACTTATTCCTATCACTTTTTGGGGTCAAATTTCATTTATTAAATTTTTGGTGACATTTTGGCTTGAAAGTTTTACTAAAACACGGTTGGGACAGTCCATTTTTGGGAGACCAAATGGACTTATTTTTAAAAATTGTTTACATCCCAAGTATAAATTTTAATCTAGTTTCCAAAACAATTTGAATTTTTACAATTGGGTGTCAAACAAAAATTTTATGGCCAAAATACTAACAGGGTGTCAAGCTGGCAGCTTAGGAATAGAGCTGCGATAGTCAATTTTTGGATGCCTTATTGGACATATATTTAAAACTTGTTTCATTGCTATATTCCCCTATGAATATAGTTTACAAATCAATTTTAATCACTACATTCCGATAGCATATACATATGTTATGACCAAAATACCGACTGCCTATCACAAATCTGCATTCCTCAAACTCTATTTTCTAGACTGTTCATTGGCTTATTTGACCCATCAATTCTTGTTGGATTAAAAATATGTTTCTAATGTGGATACCTACATGAATATAATTTCATCTCAAATTTGAATCATATCAATCCATTATCAAACGAAAAAGTTAAGTCTAAAACCGTGACTGTTAGTCTAGTCCAGAATTCAAAAAAACACCTTATCATGCAGGCTGTTACTGAGTAATTTGGAACATAATTACATAGAATTTTAAAAATATGTTTCTAATTGAAATATACCTATGAATTTTATTTCATTTTACTTTGGAATCACTCAAATTGGACAAGGAACGAAGAAGCTATGATCAGAATACCGTTGGTGAATCTAGATGGACATTGCTCCCGTGCAGGTATAAAATGGATTTTGCTTTGTTCATTTTTCTTTGGATTTGTTTTATAAGTAATTTATTTTTGTTTTTTTCATAAGTTTTGGGTGAATAGAGACCAATCATCTCTCTTCTTCCATCATCTCATGTTTTATTGCAGGCAAGTGCTAGGTTTTTGTAGGTCCATGGAAGAAGAAGGTCAATGCATGCACGAGTGACTCTTGAAGACTTTTTATCAATTTGCAAATGGATTGAGCACATAAAAAAAATGGATAGATTGATGTGAAAACCATACCAATGTTCAATAAGTCAAGTCCCATTGCTACATGCCAAGAATTATTTTTAGACACATGTCATATCAATTGTTGCTGAAAAAAAAAACCCTTCAAGAATCCAATTGCCCTATGGTAGATTCATTCACCCTCCTCATTTCAAAACTCTAAAAATCCATTCATTTCGAAGTATCATTTTCCAATGCTTATGTAGTCACCATAACCATTTTATTTCCCATCACTACTACATCATGACTTCACATATACTTTCCACTTTTGAGTTTCATGTTGGTTCTTTTTTTCACTATGATTCTTCACAATTATTTATTTTGTACTCGTATTGGATGATGTGGAATTCATTAAGGTCCACCTTCCGATGGTCTTGTCCCATCGACTCTGACACATCATCTGGGATTGAGATTAGATTTTTTATAGTGACTTGGTATCTGCATGAATCAATGGCATATTCTCTTCTTGTTAATCATGGGGATTCATCAATGCCTCTTGATTGACAAATCTTGCAGGTGACTCGACTCCAGCACATCCATTCGTACCTGTCAAGATGCACTAAGGTACTTTAGAGCTCACTGTTATCAAAGGTGAGTTTCTTCACATCGGTTAATGGCATACATTAATGGCTGGTAATCCAATGATTTCTTTCTATGCTCGACTTCAGCACATTCATTCGCATGGTAAGAATTGTACCTCGGTTTGTAGCATTTGAAAATTATGTGATCTAATGGTTTCAACAATGACTTGCAGCATCATTTGTTCAGTAGTTTTGCAATTCCTTTCCATTTTCATTTTAGCAGTTGATTTTCAGAATAAGAGAATGGGCTTTCTGCTTCTATGGTAGAATTTGTCCTCATCAATTATCTCAGCAGTTAGTCTTACATGCAACCAGTACAATATCATGGATCAAATTTAGTCTCATCTAGTTTTAGCTCTCATATACATATGTCTCAGCATCAGATCGGCCTACATAGCTCCAGCATACACCAGTCCATTCATGTCAACCAAGGCTTCCATGGAGGTAACACTTGAGGTAAAATAGCATGAGTTTTTTATTTATTAAAGATTTAGGGAAATGTCATGAAGAACCACTAAGCATTAGCCATTTCAATTTTCTATATAGCATTTTATGTCCATCCATTCCCATCATTTTCCACTCAATTCTAACACTTCATCATTCATGCACATCCACTTCAAAGTCCTACCCAACATCTCACCAACCCAAACTGACCAAGCATGATAATAATCAAAGGATACCTTATTGTTGTCACACAAGAACCAGCAGTAAGAAAAGAATTCTTGTTGCTGCCACACAAGAACCAGCAGTAAGAAACGGTGCTTTATTGCCACATAAAAATAATGAGGAGAAATAAAGCAGTTGATACACTTATTGAAAGAAAAGGATATGCTGGACATAAGAACCTATAGTAGAATAAATTGTTGCAGAAGTCATTCCTTCATAAGAGTATGCTCCCATACAATAGGGAAGAAAATGCACTCTGAGTTATCAATTGGTTGGTGATTTATTGATGCACATATTAGTTCACTTCCACACAAGTGTTGAGAAGTTAGAGTTGGCATCTTAATTCTATGGGTTGATATACAGTCAAATTTAATTTACATATGCTCTCATAGAACTTAAATGCTTGGGTTTTGTTGATTGGAATTTAGACATACATTCTCATTGCCCAAACAAATCTGATCCTTGCTCATTAAAAATCATGGTCATTTTTTTATCCATTAGTATCAGTTCTGATTTTTATTAATGTAGCTATCTTCAGCAAGTATGCAACTCTCTTGGCATTTGAAAAAAACCATTAATTATCTTCTCATTCATATTGCATATGGGGTTTCTTGTGCCAAAAAGTTCCAGAAGTTGTCATAAGAAAAAGTTGAGCCAAGAGTATCAGATACAGGAAATTATGGTGTGCATATTCAACATAGAATAGATAGCATGGGTTCCAAAATCTCTACTGTATATTCAAGATACTACTACAGTCTTAGAAGGAAGCCTATGGCAGTGTTTGAAAAATGTTTAGGATTATTTGAAGTGTTACAAAGCACTCCATGATAAGGGCATAACCAAAGAAAATTCTAGCATCCTTCATTCAACCATGAGAATGGATGAAATTTACTGTGGTTTATTGCAATAGAATTTTCCATATCTCTTAAGAGTTATGAATTTGATGTGAAAATGGTTCTAAAACTCTTTTATTTCCCATGAATGATAATTCCTGTAGTAGAGTTTGGCTTGTGAAGATCACCGATATCCTTTTTGGCACTTGTGACATATGGAGGGTCTACAAATTCTGTAATTGTCAGATGATATTTGAGCAGCTTGGGTCATCATAAAAGGAAATTTGCAAATGTGATTTCTTACTGGTATGAAGATTTCCTGTGCATTGTCATTTTATTTTATTTTTGCAATACATTATGAGCACTTAATTACAACCATGTGGAATCAAAATCGAGCTCACAGAGTCATTTTCAAGTAGTCTACAGTCATTTTTGTAAGTCAAGTATGTGTTTCTAGCTAGCACATATAAAAAAAAAAAAAAATTGATGTTGGTAGCGGTAATGCAGATACAAGAAAACAAAGTTCCCAAAGTTCACTTGATTTCATGAATGGAAGGTAAGTTAATGAAAAATGGAATTTAAGAAAAGTCTGCTAATGGATGAACAATGCTCTCACACCAACTACAACAAATTATGAATATAGAAGTGGGAAGTAGTAGAAATCTTATGTCATGGCAAAGTGCAACAAAGAAGTGAAGTTTTGAGACATCTTGTACCAGGGGAAGAACATACTATCTCTTCCTTTACTTGAGGACAGGTAAAATACTCAGTTTGGGGGAGATGGTTTTTTAGAACTAAGATGAAAACTCTTCTTTTGCATGAGGACATGCAATGTATTTAGTTTGGGGGAGTGTTTTTTGACATTCTTTGTGCATACTGATTTTTATTTATTCATAGCTGGCAAAAATGCAGAATTTGATTTAAGGATATCTTACAAACTGTGAGCTGTTTTTCCCCAAAATTTGAACAGGGAATGCATAACATCATCAAGAACAACCGTGGCATGTTTCAGCTCAATCAGTGCACGAATTTCAAGAAAATGACCATCATCACCTACAACCAATTCAATTTTTTCTCGAAATTCATGATGTGGGTTTGTCTAATTTTTGGTGTAGAGATGCACTATAATGGTAGTTACTTGTTTGCAAAATTTCAACCCAATCTAGTTTGTATTTTGTGAAATATTGGTTCAGTAAGTTCAGCTGCAACACATTGTTATTCATGTTCATCTACAAAAGTGCAGAAATTGAAATGGAAATATCTTTCAATTGGTAAGTTGGATTCTCATGATTTTTGGACAAGAATTGTATAATACTAAGATGAAAAATCTTGGCAATTTTCATCCCAATCCAAAATACGATTTTTGAGAAAATTGCTATAATCACCTACAGCCAATTTGCATTTTTCTCAAAATTCGTGATGTGGGTTTGTCTAATTTTTGGTCTAGAGATGCATTAAAACAGTAGTCACTTGCTTGAAAAATTTCATCCCAACCCAGTTTGTCATTTGGGAGAAAATGACTTTGGAAATTTTCCGTTCAAAAGGCTACAACACTATAAAATATTGCCATTTTCCCATTCCGTTCAGCTGCAACTCCATTTTCCATTCCATTTAGCTATTCAGCTATGACTTCATTTTCCATTCTGTTCAGCTGCAACTCTGTTTCCCATTCCATTCAGCTACAACTCCGTTCCTCGTTCCGTTCAGCTGCGACTATGTTTTCCCGTTCCGTTCAGCTGCAACTCTGTTTCCCATTCCGTTTAGCTACGACTCCATTTTTCCATTCCGTTCAACTACGAGTTCACCAAAATTTCTGCTAAATTTAGCTCTATTTGGGCTGCAACTCCGCCAAAATCTTCGCTAAAACCTTCACCAAATTCTCTGCTAAAATAAGTTGTGACTTCGCCAAATTTCTACTAAAGAAATGTGAATCCGCCAAATTTTCTGCTAAATCTTTCGCTAAGTAACTCTGCCAATTTCTATTAAACTCTTCATTTCTTCTGGCTACAACTGTGCGAATGGTAAAATGAAGGAGCAAGTGAATGAGTTCTTCTAGTTGGATGCTACACAGGTATTGGGTTACATGAGGACATGCAACAAGTTCAATTCTGGGGAGATGTTAGGTCCTGGAATTGTCCATTTTTCCATCACTTATCAACATATCTTTCATCCATTTTCTTACCATTATTTCTCATTTATCATTTCATTTTCCATCCATTTGATGTAACTGTGCGTAAAATAGCATGCTACTTCCATTGATGTTTTAAGTGGTTAATAATGATTATTTTCCTTTATCTTTAATGAATTAAATACTATTATGCATAATTTTAGTAATGATGGTTTGTGGAGTGATTTGTCACGTATAGGACGCTCATATCCAGCTGTTACAGCCTTAACCGAAAATGCATGCCACATAAGAACACCTTGATTCGCGTCTTGATTTGCGGGCAGGTGAAAGCGAATCTCAAAAATTTGAGACATGGGTTTTATGCATAAAATCCTCATTTACCTGACACACAAGAAAATTTCCAAACAAAGCCACGGTTTGCGATATGCAGGTGACTCTTCGAGAGGGTATTTTCCAGATTTACTATTGCGGCCAGTTCCAAAGTTGCCAGCAGTTACGGCCGTGTTTTAGCTGTTACAGATGACAAGTTGGGTGTTCAGTTCCTCATTTCCATGAGATAATTTTATGTATAAATATGTAATCAATCTCATTGAGAAGGGAGATTCAGGAATATGAGAGAAAACAATGTTATGATGTAGGATTTGATCCAGATCCATTGTAATACTTTCATTCTGATAATACATGCTAGAAGTTTCTTAATTATGGAGTTGTAGCCTTTCACTATGGAGATCCAGCTATGCTCACTGGAGGAAGAGTCCTCTTCCCTGAGCAGATGCTGGTAGTGTTGATTGTAGCTATTTTATTTTGTAGATCTGTTATTTATTAATTCATGCTTTCATTCAATAGATTTGTCATAGTTGTTTTATTATTCAGTTCATGTTTTCATTAATTATATTTATTATAGTTGTTGTCATGTTAATTTATTTTGATAGATCGATGGACAACACAAGACTTCTTTTATATTTATGCAATTAAATCTTGTTTCATAGGAATAGAGTTTGTTTGAAGTGTGTTCAATTTACAGTTTCGATTTACAAATAGGTTCAAGGTTTGATTTACCTTCAAGAAGGTGTGATCTACTTTACAAAGAGTTTTGATTTCATACCAATTACTCAACGGTGGTAGGTAGAAGTTGTGATTGCATATATCTTGCACGATAGCTTTGAAATAAAAGACTTCCTCAGGTTGATAATTTATGTTTAGCACTCTGGATGTTAAGTTTTAATTAACTAGCATATAGTGGGCACAACAGATGTCTAAAGTTGTGCTTTAAAACTATGACAAAGTTGAAGGTCAACAATCCGACGAAGATTGGAGGTCGAATATCCGACGAAGTATTGTGTTGAAAAAAGAAAATATTCACAATTTTAAAGTTAAATCCAACAAAACATTATATTTCATCAAATGTCGTCATATTTTTGGGTTCAAATATTGTTGTGTGCCAACCCTCGGGTTTCTTCCCTTATTGTTGCATGATATTTTCTCCCCCATAATACTGTTTCGGGTTTCTCATATGCATAATGTTGGAACAAAATTCCCATCTAGATTTTGGTTAATACTTTTTGCATAAGGTTCTAAGAATTTAGTGTAAGTTGTTCAATGTGAAAAGGGTTCCTAGTACCTAGTCTAGGGCATTTGTCCACATTTAACCACCTTTGACTAGTATTTTGTCCACAAATCCATGATTGAACCCTAGATCCACTCATTTCCTACATATTAGGAGTTATTGCACCCCATTTGCATTTTTCTAGGAGATAAGGAAGAATTTCCCCTTTTTAAGGACACTAGGTGCGATATCTTAAGGATTTGGTCAATATTGTGCATTAATGACCATAAAGAGCCTATTAACACCACTAAGGAACCCTCTTAATGACTTTTTTCACACTTTTTGACTAGACTAATCACTTGTTGGTCCTTTTATGTTCATTGAAGCTCATTATGGACCAATTTAGGAGTTACACTTGGTCTCATGTCATTGATGGGTGAATTGGTCCAATCTAAGCCTCATTATTGTGAGCTACTCTCTCTCCTCTCTCCATTAAACTATTATGAGTGGAAGCCTAAAATGTGTGCATATCTCAAGAGAAAATGTCTCTATGATTTTTCCATTGGTGTTGTGAGAGAGACAGAGTCCTATGAAGAGAATTGTGATAGGATTAATGATTGTGATAGAGTATATGAAACTATGTATCTAGTTATACCTCCTACATGTATTATCTCATTTATTATATTGAGTAGCCATTTGAGCTTTGGAAAAATATAGAAAAATATAGAAAAAGATCTTCGGATGTAGAAAGAAGATATCAGATATATAGAGAGCAAGAAAATGGACACCTCCTCATATGTTTTCCCTCCAAATGTCTCGGCTTCATGCATTTCTCAAGAAGTTGTTCATAATGAAGAAGAATAAGAAGATAGAGATTCAACAAATGATCCAGCTCAAATATCTTCCTTTGTTGCTTCCTCTCTTTTCCAAGAAGTTTATTTTCATGAAGATAACATATGAGTTGTTTCCATCAATACTATTGAATAGATGTATCTCCATTTCATTTCTTTCTCCTCTATGTCTTCTATTATTAATGTTGAAGATAGGTTGCTAGTTTGTGATCATAGAGAGCCTTCTCTAAAAGATGGTTTTTATTGACATGAGTATTGGTTCAAAACATGGTCAAGTAGAAGATTAGAATTCAAGTGAATATCTCTGTTTTCTTCACATTCATTTTCTTCCTATGTATTCTTACACCATGACTAGAATAATTGCTTCAAGTTCACTTGAAGATGGAGAAGCTTTTTCCATCACAATGGCACACTTGGGACTCTTGTTCCACTTTCTTGGAGTCAATTACAACTATCTTCATTCAAAATTTATGCTTCAATATCCTTATGATTGTATTGGGGCCAATAATTCTCAAGCATCTCAAGTCTCTTTTGAAACCTAGCACCCTGGTGGTTTGAAATTCAAGTCTGAAGAGAAACCTTCTCTCTCCCATGAATGCATTTTAGTTGCTCTACATGGTCCCAGAATCCATCATGCAGTTGTACATATTCCTAAGTTGGTTGAGCACATTCCTCTTCTTCCCAAGAATAATATTCCTCCAAACATACTGATTTATTTTGGAGTGCATATAGTTTTTGATTTCTCTTTCATGTTTTGTTTTAGTGAGGATTTTCCCCATGTGGTTTTGCCTCTTTCCTTAGTTCATATGGATTGATAATGTAAAGGGTGACCATAATCCTTTGTTGTTTTGGCCCTATTTTGTTGCTCAGTACCATGTTGGCTTAAGGTAGGGTATTGGAACATAATTCCCATCTAGACCTTGATTAATACTCTTTGCAGAAGGTTCCAAGTGTTTAGTGTAACTTGTTCCATGTGAAAATAATTCCTAGTACCTATTATAGCACGTTTCTCCATATTTAACCACCTTTTCCTAGTAGTTTGTCCACAAATCCAAGTTTGACACCTATATCCACTCATTTTTTACACCTTAGGAGTTATTGTGCCCCATTTAGATGGTTATAGGAGATAATAGAGAATTTCCCCTTTTTAAAGAGACTGGGTGTGCTATCGTAAGGATTTGGTCAATATTGTGCATTAATGACCACTAAGAGCCTATTAAAACCACTAATTCACCCTCATAATGATTCCTTTCACACTTGTTTACTATCCTAACCTCTTCTTGGTCCTTTTATGTTCATTGAACTGCATTCAGTGGACCAGTCTAGGAGTTTCACTTGGCCTCATGTCATTAATGGATGAATTGGTCTAATCTAAGACTCATAATTGTGAGCTACTCAACTCACCATTAAGGATCTTGATTTTATCTCTTGAGAGCATCTATATATTTTACCCAATCTATTGAATAACATGCAATTGAAGATCAATCCACTTGAGTGTTTTACTCTTGTGTTCTACTTAATATTTTCTTCATATTTATTCTATTTTCTTGTCTATCTTTGGTAAATTATAAGTGAAGTTTTCTATAGTAATATAGATATGCCTGTGACACAAAATATAATTTAACAGATAAGAACCCATTGATTGCTCCAAACCACTACTTCAGTTAAATGAAATTTTCAAAGTCTTAATTGTGGCTAGAGTTTTAGAGTCCATGTTGAATGTATATTGAAGGAATCAGTATGTTCATTCAGAAAAGGTGGCCTCTAATGTTCCCACCACCCCTTACTCTTGCATTCCCAATTCTTCTACTTATACATTTTACAGAGGCCTAAGAGAGTAATCATTTGCAAACCTAGATGAGGCTGCTGAAGTAATTGTGGTGCTCTTGCTTTATCTTTTTTCTTAATGTCCTTGATATTTCAATTACTTCCTCCAAGGGATCAATCTCATGTAGAGTGTAGAGAAAATAATATTTCAAATTCATTTTAGTCCTGAGAGGTGAAGGCGCCAAACATTAGGCCTCATTTGGCAAGTTTGTTTCAGACTACACTATTACAAGGTGGGATGTAGTCCTTATAGTAGATGATTTTTTGCAGAACAACATTGGGTAGTTTCCTTTACTATCACACTAAGAAATTTTACTCACCAATGTTGATAAGTACTAGACAAGGTGCATAGACATTGTTCAGTACTAGAATTGGCTTCATACATCAAAGTCTCGATAGTGAAAGGTGAATAAAAAAGAAGTTCGACAGATAACACATATTCATAAGTGAGTTTCCCATGAAATGAGTTATACCACCCCACCTAAAAGATGTCAATTGAAGAAACAATACCATTCCTTGTAGCAATGTCTGAAGAGAATAGTCAATATTGAAGAACATACTTAAACTCAACAAGAAGAGGCATAACATGATTTTCATTCGTTTCTTATGTGTCTAAAAGTTGAAATAAATTGTTGGGAACTGTAACATTAGTCCTATCTCTTTCTTCTTGCCTCTTTCTTCATAGTATAGAATCAGAGGAATTATTCTATTGAGAAAAAAGACAGTAGGACTAGGGAATTAATGAATCAGTTCCCTCTAATGTATTCACTATTGTATATATGAATTAAATGTGATGTGCTTTGAAATTGGGACCAAGGCGATTTGCTACTAGTGTTTGAACTAAAATTTTATTTTAAGTTGTTTAATGTCCATTTGAGATAGTATGAAATGTAATTATCTGTCTTCCTAGAATCATATGCAACTAAAATTTACTATGCATGTATGGTTTTCAATGATTTTATGAATGCGTATTAATGGAAATTTTCCAATGCTTTACCATTGAACATATTTAATGTTATTGTTTCTTCCTTCATAGAATCGGGTTATGATTAAGGTTCCCTAACTGTTCTTATTTTAATTTTTAATGTCTTGTGGAATATGTTTACCTATCCTCCAACTTTAACACTTATAATAATTTTCAAAGTTGATATCTACCCCATGCACCTCAAATTTTAGACATAAATCCAGTTAAGTTTTTAATGCATATTTTCAAGGCATCTAGGGTGAGAGACTAGGGTTCATTTCCTTCCATTTTAGGGTTCCCTCCTTTGGTCTAAGGTATGGCTCATCGACCTAAAGTGGTGCACGAGTGGTGCTATATGCATAGCCCTCCTTGGAATTTGTATCTTAATTAGAACCTATTTTTTGATATCTTAATCTATAGTTGGAACAATTATCGAAGAAATCTTGAATCTAGTTAAGGTAAAACCTAAGGGACTACACCTTGCAAATAACTAAAAATGTTTTCTACACTTTGTTGCTTAAGCCTAATTCTTATAGTACGAAATCACAATAATTATATTTGATATATATGCTCTAGGGAACAAAGGTTAGTTCCCACATCATGTTAAATATATGTCCAACTCACCACTATCCTAAGAGAATCATTAGCATATAATTGTTTGTAATGTTATTGTAAATATAACTAAGTAAGATAGCTATATGTCTATGACACCGATGTCCTATATTCTCCTTGGTTAGTACATGCGGTGCAATATTGAGGTATATCACTGTGTTTTAAATTATTTTAGAAATTTTGTATTAGTTTATATATTTTTCAAAAGATTTAAGTTTTGTTGGAACATTTAACCCATCTAGACATTAGCCTTAATAATTTATTTGATTTCCTAGTTCTTAGACCATTATCAACTGACCTCCTAGTGTATAGTCCTAAGTATATCGATCACTTCAGACTATTATTTTTCCATTATTATTCTTATTATCCTCAGATGTTCACTATTCCTTGTATTTAGGAGTTAATTTTCCCACGTGCATGATTTTAGGCCCACTTGAGTCAGTTCCTATAATATAGGATCCTACCTTTGCTTAACTAGTCTTGATTTTGTCATTTGAGTTACTTTGAGTTTCGATTACCACTAACACTCAACAGAACACCGCTTATGCAGCATCCATCACTAGTTATTGTAAGTTAACTAGATAATCCACTTTCTTGGTCCCCATGCTACCATTTACACTCAGTTAATTAATCTGCTTCAGGAATT
Source organism: Pseudotsuga menziesii (assembly GCA_001517045.1). Classification (NCBI taxonomy): domain Eukaryota; kingdom Viridiplantae; phylum Streptophyta; class Pinopsida; order Pinales; family Pinaceae; genus Pseudotsuga; species Pseudotsuga menziesii. The sequence continues at coordinate 37,450 of LPNX010449244.1, read as the reverse complement.
ATGACTAGAAATTATGTCTAGTGATGGCTTCTATGTTATCTAATTCTGTCACATGTGTGTCGTTTAACTTACTCTTTAGGCTCATGAATTTCTCCCTTGCATGTGTATTTATTTTGTACACTTATCAGTGAATTAATACATAAGAAGGATTTATTCCATTGAGTTATTTCTCATATGTAGTATGCTCAATATTTTCTTCACTAGTTTTGTTGTTAATCTTCGTTGCACATCTAAGTAGTATTAAGTGTTCTTTAAGATCCTTAGCTTATGATTTCTTACTTCCATCAAGGATTTTTAGAAATATCACATGGTATTTGAACTTAGGGACCTAATTATACTCAATTAATCCTCAATACATATTTTTAAGAATTTATTTTGCAAGTACAAGAAACTTCTATGGAATTGAGTTCAATTTCTCCTATATCACCATTCAATTATGTTGAGTGGAAATTGAATCTGATTGCATATATTGAGAGACATGAGATATTTGATGTGTCTATTGGAGTTGGTGAAGAATATTATGAAGAGAAAAATTATTGGAAAAATTACTGTGATAGAGCATGTGGACTTATGTGTATGGAAATGTCTCCTAAGATGCATCATCTCATTAATTTTGTTGAGTATCCATTCAAGCTCTAGAGAAATCTAGATAGAAATTTTGCTATGGAAAAAGAAATCAATGATACCTAGAGTGAATCCATGACCTACTCAAGTGTTCTTCCTTCAAATTTATTGACATCAACACTCTTTGATGAAGTTGTACAAAATGAAGAAATAATAGAATCTTCAACGCATTCAATTTGAATTTGTGAAAGTCTCCTTGATGAGGCTCCTTCTACTGCTGCTATATAATTTTTTGAGAAATTTGATGTCTCATGTTTTCATGCGGCTTCTCCAAAAGAGGATAATCAAAACTTAATTATTGAATAAGAACTCTCTTTCCATCCTTCTTAGCCATTCTTCGATGACTCTTCTATTTTTAGTTCTGATCAAAGTTTTCGAGTGATTGCTCAAGGAGCTGAAGAGAAATTTGATTCCTCTATCCAATCATGTTGTTGGTGTGCATAAAAGTGATATTTTTGATGTTTTGGAGGACAAAAAATATATTGAAAGTGATCCATTCAATCTCATTGATCAAATACTTGTAGTGATTTTCTTCTTGATTATTGCACCAATTCTCAGAATTTTATTGAAGAAGAAAACAATTATGCATTTTCCATATTAGTGGAACATTTGGGGATTTTGTTCTTCATGATTTGAGCTGATGTCACTTTAAAGTTTCAAGGCCTTCTATTCATGCTTGGGACTGATCCCATCATTTTTTTTGTGATAAAGCAAGCACCCAAAGTCTCCTTCAATTCTATTGTTGGGGATTCTATGTCAGTTTCTTCTCATGAGTTTGTTGATATGAAATATTGTCATTTCATAGATATTTTGAAAGATATATCAGAAAATATAGCACATACATTCTCTATCTATGATCTCATGTCTTCTCTCATTTCCTACTTGATTACATGCACATCTCCTCACATTGCTAATAAAGATGGAGACATCGTACATCTGCTTGCATACTTGATTCTCACAATTGGAGTTGATTTTCCCTCATATGGTTCAAGTTCTCACAAACCTCAAGAATCATTTGGACCTGATATCACCTTACTTGGTTTGAATTTCGATGCTAAAGAACACCTACATTCTCTCTTTTTTCAGATTATCTAGTTTTCTCCACGTGGTTCCAATCTTCATCATGTATTTTTCTATGTTCCTAATTCATTTGAGAAGATTCATCTTCTTCCAAAGAATAAGATTCCTCTATACAAATAATTTAGTTTGGAGAGGATTTTTTGGTTTACCTTTCATGTCCATTTTTAGGAAGGATTTTCCCCATGTGGTTTTTCATTTTTCATCGATTTACATGGATGACTAATGTAAAGGGTGACCATAGGCCTAGTTACTTAGGCCTTATTTCCTCACTTAAGTCAGGATTAAGGGGGGGTGTTGGAACATTTAACCCATCTAGACATTATCTTTAATCGTTTATTTGATTTACTAGTTCTTACACCATTATTAGTTGACCTCCTAGTGTATAGTCCTAAGTATCATAATCACTCTAGACTATTATTGTATCATTAGTACCCTCATTATCCTAATATGCACTCCCTTCTTTGTTTTTAGGATTTAATGTGCCCTCATGCATGATTTTAGGCCTAGTTGAGTCAGTTCCTATAATTTCGGAGCCTACCTTCACTTCACTAGCATTGATTTCATCACCTGAGTTAGCATGAGCTTTGATGACCACTAACACTCAAATGAGCACATGTTTCGTGCCCTCCATTATTAGATATAATTATTTAACTAGATAATGCACCTTCTTCTCCCACCTACTTCTAGTTGCACTCAGTTAATTAATTTGGTTCAATATTTATGACTGGCAATTATGTCTAGTGATGTTTTCTATGTTATCTAAGCCTTCCACATGGTGGAGTTCAATTTCTCTTTAGGCTCATGGATTTCTCCCTTGGATATGTATTTTTTTTGTACACTTACGAGTGAATTAATACACAAGAAGGATTTATTCCATTGAGTTCTTTCTCATACCTATTATGTTCAATATTTTCTTCACTAGTTTTGTTGTTAATCTTTGTTGCACATCTAAGTAGGATTAATTGTGCTTTAAGATCATTAGCTTATGATTTATTCCTTCCATCAAGGCTATTTATAAAACTCACATGTTGTGTAGGGATTCAAATATATTTTTTCGTTTCTAACGTAGTGAATGGATAGTAAGGCAACTAAATTTTAATGCTTTTACAAAATGTTACATTCTCATTGCCTTAACCTATGTTTTATTTTATAAATAGTTAATAACAAGGCAAATTTGATAATAATAAATAATGAAAAAACAAAACACATAGAGATAAGTGTTTGACATTTAATGATCAACTGGATAACAAAGAAATGACAAAATAAAATACAAACAGAGTCAATCTTAAAAGACCAACAAATAATTAGGAAAAAATTTGTGCATCCATTGAAAGCAAGATTAAACATTGGTTGTTTAATTGTAGTTCATATTTGATATTGTTTACATTTATAAGGTATAAAGGACTTCACTATAGACCTTAAGTGCCACTATTGTATTGTAACTATTGTTGATATTAAATAATTGTATTTTTTTATTATTTAGACATAATATGAACAAATTAAGGGATCACTTGTTTGAACAGACTCTTTTGGGGATCTTCTCTATTACGAAGAGAGAAATGTTGTCGAATTTGGAGAATAGGAAAGTCAATATTCTTCGATTGGAGGAGGCCGACTAGAGACTAAAAATCTGTGTGGTCTAACTTCAACCAGGTGACAAGAATAACCTCTATGTTAAGAAGTTTTCTAACCATCGAAGAAGTGTCAATATGATATGGGGAATCAAAGAAGAAAGGGGTGTATATGTCTCATACCAAAAGGATTTGGAGGAAGCTATGGTTAATCACTTTCAGTAACATTTCAGATATCTTGGGAATAATCACATTGGCTCCCGGGCGGTCGCACGAAGTTGGTTCCACTTTTTGGTGCCACTTAGGAAATCAGAAACACACTTCCAAATTGCAAATCAAGAACGCATATGCGTTATTGATGGTACGTTCGGAATAACCCAAGCCCAAACACAAGGCTAAGGTTCGTGGAAATGTATATCACATATGCGATATATTGCATATGTGTGTTGTAATGTTATATATCGCATACGCAATATGCAACATTTACAAAACGCATATGCGATATATCGCAAGTGCGATATGCAACATTTACCAAACGTATATGCGATATATCGCATATGCGTTTTTTATTGCCTTGATTATGACTTATATGATACTAAATTTTATTTGAACGCCAATGTTGTTGTGAGTAGTACTTGAACTACCCAAGAAATGTGTTATACTTGATCGGAATGCCAACAACTCTTAGAAATGTCTCTCGGATGTTTTGGAGTACACCCACAATGTCAATCATAGTAGGTCGTTCTTTAGGGGATTCGTTTGCACATAGAAAACCCACACTTGTGATTTCTCTGAGGAAATTGATATTTTAATCTTCTTTAAGTGTTTGTACCAAAATGAGAGAGGGACTTTAGTAATGTATTTGGTTGTTGATTTATCTGCATCTATTTTCACTCTATTAATATTAAGTGAATCATATGGTTGCTTATGTATATGAATTTATTCCATATGAAAATTAATGTGGTTCATGCTCATTCTTAGATTAATTGTAATAATAGCTCATGGCTAGGATAAGTTAGGTAGAAATGCATTCTACATCTTTAAATATATCTACATAATAGGATCTTAAAATAGAATAAAATCACAAAAAAACGTACACATCCAAACGACAATTGGGTCCACATACTAGTCAAAAGTTCCATCACAAATGAAAGAGGTTCTAATTGGGACCTCCGATTGGACACTCTATCCTTGATGATGAAGGGTCATTTTTCCCTGTCAACACATCTTAAGTGGGCCGAAATTTCCACCATATCAAGAGGCATGAGCTTCCCAAATCAAAACTAAGGAGCCTAGAGTTTTGGGTAGGAAAATTTAATTATGCATAAACATCCAATCCTCCCAAATACAAATTAATTTGGGTGGGATGATGAAAGGCCTGCAAAACTGACCCAAAGAAAGTACTAGTAGCATATAGTTGTTCCAAGCTTCATAGGAAACACAAGGAACATCCAAAATGTGCATTGGTTGAGTTGGAGGGAAACTCAACACATTTGTCGCCTAATTTGAACTCCCTTTCTTATATTTAAAGACCACGTGAAACTATTGTAGGTAGGAGGCATGTTTGAGATGGAATTGTTCTTAACTCTTAGACTATGAATTCAAATGATTAAGGGATGATTATTAGTACAAAAATGGTTTTCCTTATCCAAAACATAATGGCACCATTGCTTCAAGGCCTTCACTAGATCTCAAAATTCTTTGTCATACGTGTTGTACTTCAGATTGGCATTTGTCAAATTCTTGGAATGACAGTTCGTGGGATGACCTACCCATTTTAATACGGCACTAGTAGCATAGTGTGAAGCATTTGTCTCAATCTCAAAGGGATATTGCTAATCCAAAAGGTGCAAAACCAATTTCAAATACAATATAGTGTTTGAGTTCCAAGAACTCTCGTCCATTAACTTTGTTAGGAAAACACAAGTGGATTGGAGAGTTGATGTAGGGGGTATGAAATGTGAGATAAATGAGTAGTAAAATGTTGATAAAAATTTAGGCCACCGATAAATACTTTTTCAAGCAAGAACAATGAGGGGATGAGCTAGTTAACAAGAGCTTGTACATTGGCAAGATGAACACCTATTCCAATTTTATCAATAAGAAGTCCTAGATAGTGAATGGAGGTTTCCCATTATAATACTTTTTGTGAGTAACCTGCAATTTGTGAGTTCGAAGTAGCTTTAGTACCAAGTGCACACATAAGTTCTCTTCCTATGTTTTACTAAAAATGATATTTTTTTCAAGATATATCACAAAGAAAATCCTTGGATGGAGAAGAAACTTAGTCTTAAATAAATCTTATAGGTGTCACTGGAACTCATGCAAACCTAATGATGTTATCCCATTCAACAATTTCATCTTGGTAAAGAATTTGTTACCCTTGAAAATCATCATACTATGACAAGGGATAGCAATTTTTTGTAGTGATCTTATTAAGAGCACGAGAATCTTTGACAGGGAACCACTTCTATGCTTTTGGAATAATGAAGGAAAAGGAGCCATTAGGGGAAGAACTAGGTTAGATATCGCCAGATCCCATAAGGGATTAATCTTATGTTCTAATTCAATAGCTTTATGTGGAGATAATTGGTAAGAAAAAGCATTTGTATGGAGGCACCAAAAATCAAATCAATGAAATATTGGATAGAACAAGTGGGGGGGAGACCCTCAAGAAGTTGAAAGGCATTTGAAAACTTATTGACTAATGGTTTCTTAGTGGGAGGAGGAATTTTGGAATCATGATCAAGTTTAATAAGGCAATCCACACAGAGATAAGCATTTTCTCAAACTCACTTGGAAAACTACAACATTGCCAAACATGTTATTATTTTGGAAGGGGGACACAAAAGAAGTATATCTCATATGTGATATATATCGCAAGTGCAAGATATCTCATATGCGATATATCATCAAAAGAATAAATAAAAATAAAACAGAGGCTGCAAGCCCCTCAAATCTCATTTTCAAAGCATCGGGACAGCGAAAAACCGCAGGAGCGAAATAGCGCAAGTGTGATTTGTGTTTTACCTTTTCGAGGTCGAGGTCGAGGTCGAGTTCGAGGTGGATTGCTCCAATGGAAGCTAAATGCTAGTTCAATCCTTTTCATTTAGCCTTCCATTCTTTAATTGTTTTCATAATTTCATTGTTTTTATAATTATTTTGAACAAATTTTAAAAAATAATTGAATGTGAACAATCAAATAATGATTCTAAGTAAAATAACTTGCAATTTTTTGTTTAAATATTAATAGACAACAAAAATGAACAACAAAATGTGGAAAACCCACCCTCTAATAACCCACAACAACCTAACCCACAACCAAACCCAGACTCGGAGGGGGAACAAGATAAAAACACACAGATTATTACACACTTGGCATCATTGAGGCGCCTTAGCTCATCTATTAGAGGGGGGGGTCATTTGAGAGATTCTTTAGCCGATGCCTTGGATATAATAACAAACACAATTTCTAGTGCCCAAGGAGCTCTGTACAACATTACCTTGTACAGAGAATATAGGAGGCAATACTACTCGGATGGATTGACTCATAAAGACATCAAAGCCCTTAAAATTACAAAAGACCAGATATTTTCATTATTCTGGGACCCTAGCACCAGATTGGTTCCACCCACCAGTCGAGCACGCATTTCCATAGATTAGTGCATTGAACCAAATATAAAGGCTAATTGGATGGATCGTTTGTATATGGTCTCCGATGAAGACCCCCATGGGAATAGGGACATCCCATTTTATTTCCTTAGGAAGTTGTATGCAAAATTCATCCTAGGGAAACATGTTAACTACTTTGATCTCTTAGGAAACTAGGGTGTTGGTCATGGAATTCCCCAAGATAGGGAAGGATCTAGGACAGATCCCAACCGTATGCCACACCCACCATGCACACCAAAACCCCCTCGAGTATATCCTCCTGCAGGTCCTATCATTGAGTATACACAGGAGGCATTAATTGACATGGTAGAGACATTGCTTGAGCATGGGACTGATGTCCAAGGCTATGTAGACCAAGGGGCTGGCACTTCTACGGCGGGCCCATCTACAGATCATAGAGGAGATGCAGAGTCTTCAGAGCATCATGTTACTCCACACCCTTGCACATCGTGTGGAGGAATATGCTATGGCCTTGCTTCTGACTTCCGAGATGATGGATTACTTCGCTTTGTAAGTAAAACTCATTATTTTAATATTATATTTTGTTTCATGTCAACATATTCAATTGTTTCGCACTTTATTTCTATTTAATTATCTAACAATTTATGTGAACAAATATACAGCTGGTGTCCCATGGCACACCACAGTCGCATAGTCCGTCGATCAATGTTGAGAACATTGATGCGGCTGTCAATATTCCTTATGGGTTTGGTTCTTCACCAATAGGGGTAAGAACTATAATTGTTAATTTATCAACTTTATTTATATATTTATAGTATAGATTGTAATGTATTCAATATGTATCCTAATTTTGATACTTGACATGTTTTATGCAGGTTGCCTAGGAAGAGTATATTGTCTCGCAGCCTATTCCCTCTCATGCAGAGGTAGATTTGCAGACACATGTATTATTTGAAATATGCTTTTAATTATATATATGCTTTTAATTATGTTTCGCTTTGTTTGGAAAAATCATTTTGTAACTTACATATCGCTTTGACATATGTTACTTTATGTAGGAACCTGTTGTGATAGTGGTGCTTGAAGAGCACCAAATCAAGGTTGTTGTCAACCCACCTCTTCCCCCCAAACATGTATGTATGTTTTTCTTTCTTTGCTATTTCATGATTTTCCTTCCAGGTAGTATATATGTCTCTGATTCACTATTTTATATGAAATTGACATATATATGCTACTTTATATGCAGGTCCCTAGTGAGGCACCGGTGCGTGAAAAGCACCAAACCAGTGGCCCACCATTGACGAGCCAGCATGTATGTTTATGTATATCGCTTTCTTTGTATGTTTGTGTACATATCTTGATCAAGTAACATTCAATATGTATCCTAATTTTGATATGTAACATGTTTTATGCAGGTTGCCCATGATGAGTATATTGTCTCGCAGCCTATTCCCTCTCATGCAGAGGTAGATTCGCAAACAGAGGTATTATTTGAAATATGCTTTTAATTATGTTTCGCTTTGTTTGGAAAAATCATTTTGTAGCTTACATATCGCTTTGACATATATGTTAATTTATGTAGGAACCTATTATGACAGTGGTGCTTGAAGAGCACCAAAGCGAGGTTGTTGTCAACCCACCTCTTCCCCCCAAACAAGTATATGTACATGTTTTGCTTTCTTTGGTAGTTCATCATTTTCCTTCCAAACAGTATATATGTCTCTGATTCACTATTTTATATGAAATTGACATATATATATGCTACTTTATATGCAGGACCCTAGTGAGGCACCGGTGCGTGAAGAGCACCAAACTGGTGGCCCACCTTTGACGAGCCAGCAGGTATGTTTATGTCTATATCACTTTCTTTGTATGTTTGTGTGTACATATCTTTCTCTGATTTGGTGCTTGAAGAAACCGAAATTGGTGACCCTCTCCCCCCCAAGGTACATGTATATTTGTTGACATTGGCATATATATATATATATATATATATATTTATGCAGCCTTATAGTGAGCAAGTGGTGCAAGAAGAGAACCCAATCAGGGTCGCTGTCAGTGAGGCACCAAGACCCGTGATTACTTACTCACGTACACTAAGTAGAAATGTTATTTTGGTTTCAAGGAATTTGAACCAATGTATACAGAATTTTTAAAGGTTGGTAAATTAACTTACAAATGTTCGTTTTTTTGCAGTCTCCACTGATGAGACCTATCCCTCTTGTTCAGTGATGGGGATCACCAGTGAGCAGTCGCAAAAGAAATCTACACTTCTTCGAAGACTCTGGCAGTGGCAGCAAAACAGGGGATAACTAGAAAAATTGTATAGGGGGCATACATAGATGTATCTTTTTATTCATATGTGTACACACAGATGTACTTTTTGATCCACTATTTTGTATTATGGCCATGTGGCATGGCAATTTTGTAAAACATTATTTCTATATACATATATAATATAAAGCAAGGTTCAAATTTATACATATATATGGTTAACTTGATCTTGGAACATGATATCATGGTTGACTTGGTCTTGGAACATGATATGTGTGGATGACCTATGTGATATAACGATATGTGTGCTTTGTGCATGTGTGCTAACTTAAATGAATTTCCAATACTTAAAGGAAGAATTCTTAAACAACTCATCAACTTTTTAACATCATACAATTCTAACATGTACAATAACATATACCCTAATTTACACATAGTAACACACACTAACATACTCTACAATTCTAACATGTACACAATAACATACTCTACATTACCCTATGACAAGTTAACATCATACCATACTATGATACAATAACATGTACCATAACATAACATACTAGTTCAATATGTGCCATTATCTAACTCAACCAAAATAGTGAAATATATACATTGATATTACACATGTCACCTTTATTTGAATCACAAGGAAGAAACCAAATAGGGCCCTTCAATTATCTCTTCGAACTCCATATCTTCCATAATTTGACTTGCTTAAGGAAGAGAATCAACAATAATGTTAACTTCCCAAAAACATGCTGAAAATAATTACATACTAAAGAGTAGCAGTATTTGACAATTAAAGGTCTTGTTTAACATCCAATTTATAGTGAGATCCTAGTCAACAAAAACCTAGAGAGTTTTTACACCACCATTGAAAGCACATTTTATCAAGAGCATTGAGGCCATTAATTATCCAAAGTTGTGTGTTGCAATGCCAGCTCCAACTTTATATACTTACTGACATGCATATATATCATTTAGAAAAATAAGATGCCCTGTGATACTAAAATTCAGATCACTTTGATATGCACCATTAAGGAAACCCATGACTTTGATATGTAAGCTACCATGGGAAAATAATTAGATGTACATGTGTTTAGTGTACTTTTTGAGACATGTGTGTTTAGTGTACTTTTTGAGACATGTGTGTTTAGTGTTTAGTTGGTGCATGCAAGTATCAAGGTGATCATGTGTTTGTAGTTCACTCTCCTAAATTGCATGATTGCTCACCAAACCCTAGTTGGACATCTCATACCTTGTCTTGACCCTAGTTGGAGCATGCCACAATAATGTTTAGTTCCCAATAATGTTGTTGTGCATGCAAGTATTGGTGATCTCATGTGTTTGTAGTTGACTCGAGCCTAACATGCATGATTGCTCACCCAACCCTATTTGGACATCTCATACCTTGTCTTGACCCTAGTTGGAGCATGCACAACTTGGTGACTCATGAAACCCTAGTTGGTGCATGTGCAAGTACTGGTGATCTCATGTGTTTGTAGTTGACTCTCCTAACTTGCATGATTGCTCACCAAATCCTAGTTGGACATCTATGACCTTGTCTTGACCCTAGTTGTAGCATGCAAGTATTGGTGATCATGTGTTTGTAGTTCACTCTCATAATTTGCATGATTACGCACCAAACCCTAGTTGGACATCTCATACCTTGTCTTGACCCTAATTGGAGCATGCCACAATAATGTTTAGTTCCCAATAATGTTGGTGCATGCAAGTATTGGTGATCTCATGTGTTTGTAGCTAACTCTCCTAAATTGCATGATTGCTCACCAAACCCTAGTTGGACATCTCATACCTTGTCTTGACCCTAGTTGGAGCATGCACAACTTGGTGACTCATGAAACCCTAGTTGGTGCATGTGCAAGTATTGGTGATCTCATGTGTTTGTAGTTGACTCTCCTAACTTGCATGATTGCTCACCAAATCCTAGTTGGACATCTATGACCTTGTCTTGACCCTAGTTGTAGCATGCAAGTATTGGTGATCATGTGTTTGTAGTTCACTCTCATAATTTGCATGATTACGCACCAAACCCTAGTTGGACATCTCATACCTTGTCTTGACCCTAATTGGAGCATGCCACAATAATGTTTAGTTCCCAATAATGTTGGTGCATGCAAGTATTGGTGATCTCATGTGTTTGTAGCTAACTCTCCTAAATTGCATGATTGCTCACCAAACCCTAGTTGGACATCTCATACCTTGTCTTGACCCTAGTTGGAGCATGCACAACTTGGTGACTCATGAAACCCTAGTTGGTGCATGCAAGTATTGGTGATCTCATCTGTTTGTAGTTCACTCTCCTAACCTGCATGATTGCTCACCAAACCCTAGTTGGACATCTCATACCCTGTCTTGACCCTAGTTGGAGCATGCCACAATAATGTTTAGTTCCCAATAACATGCTGAAAATAAATGTACTAAAGAGTAGCAGTATTTGGTCCAATTAGGTCTTGTTTAACATCCAATTTATAATGAGATCCTAGTCAACAAAAACCTAGATATTTTTTACACCACCATTGAAAACACATTTTATCAAGAGCATTGAGGCCATTAATTATCCAAAGTTGTGTGTTCCAATGCCAGCTCCAACTTTATACTTACTGACATGCATATATCATTTAGAAAAATAAGATGCCCTGTGATACTAAAATTCGGATCACTTTGATATGCACCATCAAGGAAACCCATGACTTTGATATATGTAAGCTACCATGGGAAAAGGATTAGATGTACATGTGTTTAGTGTACTTTTTGAGACATGTGTGTTTAGTGTTTAGTTGGTGCATGCAAGTATCAAGGTGATCTCATGTGTTTGTAGTTCACTCTCCTAACTTGCATGATTGCTCACCAAACCCTAGTTGGACATCTCACACCTTGTCTTGACCCTATTTGGAGCATGCACAACTTGGTGACTCATGAAACCCTAGTTGGTGCATGCAAGTATTCGTGATCTCATCTATTTGTAGTTCACTCTCCTAACTTGCAACTTTAAACATCTCGAACAGTTGAGTTTGTGTCATGTCAAGATAATGCTTAACATGAGGTTCAGTGTGATGAGAACCCCTACAATGTTTTAACAAATCATTTGTGTTAGAAGAAGGCCTAGTGTTATCATGCCAAAACGTTTGCACTAGGCCCTTCACTGCTTCGACTAACTTCATGTCTTTGCGGAGAAACCTACCGCTAAATGCCCATAATATTTCCATTTGTCCCTCTACATCATGGTTGTCTCTTCTTACTAAATATTTTTAAGAGTCTTTGGATGTAAAGGAACAATTTCTGATGTGCATTTAAGTAAACGGCATTGTCTTGTGGATCTACATACAATTGATTCAGCCAATACACGATGAGCCACATTACAGTCGTTTGAACGAGTTTTTTTACCAATCAATGTGAATGCAGCAGCAATAGATTTAACAATGTGATTACTTGATTCCATATTCTTCATCATTGTTATGCCTAAATTTCTTCTAACAGTTGCTATATTTATAGATTTAAGCAAAGCTAAAAACAGTTCGCATTTACCATCTTCGGATTTGTTATCAAAATATTGTTTCATTATTTGAGAAGAATGACAAAGGATAGTGCGTTTAGCCACCTTACCTTCCATGGAAGTCAATCTGCTCTCGTCCACTTGTATTCATTTAGGAGTTCTCTTTCATTTTGATGAAAAATTTCTTGCCATTTGAAATACTGGAATGACGTTTACATCCACTACCAGCTCACAACTTCGATTAGGAGATTGAACCATCGAACATGGTTGTTGCTGAGTCACATTTGCATCAGGAGTAACATAATTATTGAATTGTTCACAAGATTGTCCGTCTACTAATGGATGAATAATATCAACTTCCGTATAACCAGCTTCTTTTAATGTTGCATTATCTTCCTTAGCCTCTATGTCAGGTATCTCTTGAGGGGGAATGGGAACTATTTGCTCATGTAATGAATGCCGACAATTTCTTGAATCTTTCCTTTTTTTGTTTTTTATTTTCTGCTTCTTCCAGTGTAAGCACCTTCCTTGCTAACTTTCTTCCTCTATTACGTACATTCCCCATTGAAATCCACCCAAACCTGTACAAAACTATGCAATTATGTAAGTAATGATAAAAAATTGCATGTCCAACAATTCTCTGTGCGTGGATTCAAATGAATTATGTCTTTTGATACGTTAAAGGTGGCCAACACAATGCCACCCTACATTTTCTATAAAACATATATCGCATATGCGATATAACGCACCTGCGATATATCGCATATGTGATATTGAATTTTATCTTTTTAATGAAGGGAAAGGGTTTTCCATAACGCATTCCCGATATATCGCATATGCGATTTATTTCATATACGATATATTGCATATGCGATTTAGTTCTCAATGAAAATGTGTAATTTACATTTATCTAGATATGATGAGGATGAGGGTGATGAACATTGAGGGTGTCCATGACCATGATGATGATGAGTATGAGGGTGAGGGCGTCGATGTGGATGAGGGTGAGGGTGTCGATGATGATGAGGGTGAGGGTGTCGATGATGGTGAGGATGAGTCTGATGACCAATGATGATGAGGATGAGGATGATGATAAGGATGAGGATGATGATGATGATGATGATGACCATGATGATGATGATGAGGATGAGGGTGATGGTAATGATGGGGAGGATGATGACTATGATGATGATGATGATGAGGATGAGGGTGATGGTGATGATGAGGATGATGGTGATGGTGACGATGATGATGATAAGGATGAGGGTGATGATGAAGATGATGGTGAACAATGATGGTGATGATGAGGAGGATGATGACTATGATGAGGATGATGAGGATGAGGGTGATGGTGATGATGAGGATGAGGGATGATGATGATGATGATGATGATGATGAGGATGGTGATTATGATGATGAGGAGGACGAGGATGGTGATGATGATGAGGATGATGACAATGATGAAGATAATGGTGAACAATGATGGTGATGATGAGGAGGATGATGACAATGATGATGATGATGAGGATGAGGGTGATGATGATGAGGAGGAGGAGGAGGAGGAGGATGATGATGATGATGATGATGATGAGGATGATGGTGATGATGATGAGGATGAGGATTATGATGATGATGATGATGAGGATGAGGATGTTGATGATGTTGAGGATGAGAGTGTCGATGAAGTCGATGAGGATGAGGATGATGAGGAGGAGGAGGAGGATGAGGGTGATGATGATGATGAGGATGAGGGTGATGATGATGATGATGACGAGGATGGTGAACAATGATGGTGATGATGATGATGATGATGATGATGATGACGACAAGGATGGTGAACAATGATGGTGATGATGAGGAGGATGATGACCATGATGATGATGATGGCCATGATGATGATGACAATGATGATGATCATGATCATGATCATGAGGATGAGGGTGTCGATGAAGATGATGACCATGATGATGATGACAATGATCATGATGATCATGATGATGATGAGGAGGAGGAGGATGAGAGTGATGAACGTGATGATGATGAGGACGAGGATTATGATGATGATGATGAGGAGGAGGATGCTAATGATGTTGAGGATGAGGGTGTCGATGAAGATGATGACCATGATGATGATGACAATGATGATGATGATGATGAGGACGATGATGATCATGATGATGATCATGATCATGAGGATGACGGTGATGAACGATGATGATGACGATCGAGGTTGATGATGATGAGGATGAGGGTGATGATGAGGATGATGAATATGATGATGATGATAAGGATGAGGCTATCGATGAAGATGATGATGATGATGATGATGATGATGATGATGACCATGATGATGATGATGAGGATGAGGGTGATGGTGATGCGGATGAGGATGAGGATGATGATGATGAGGATGATGAGGATGAGGATGAGGGTGATGATAATGATGAGGATGAGGATGATGATGAGAATGAGGATTATGAGGGTGATGAGGATGAGGATTAGGATGAGGGTGACGATGAAGATGATGGTGAACAATGATGGTGATGATGAGGAGGATGGTTACCATGATGATGATGTTGAGGATGAGGGTGTCGATGAAGATGATGACCATGATGATGATGACAATGATGCATCTGATGATGATGATGATGATGAGGGTGATGAACGTGATGATGATGAGGATGAGGATTATGATGATGATGATGATGATGAGCATGCTGATCATGTTGAGGATGAGGATGTCGATGAAGATGATGACCATGATACTGATGATGACCACGATGATGATGATGATGATGATGATGATGATGATGATGATGACCATGAAGATGATGATGAGGATGAGGGTGATGAATGATGATGAGGATGATGAGGATGAAGGTGATGAACGATGATGATGAGGATCGAGGTTGATGATGGTGAGGAAGAGGGTGATGATGATGATGAGGATGAGGGTGATGATGAAGATGATGATGAGGATCATGAATATGATGATGATGATGAGGATGAGGATTATGAGGGCGATAAGGATGAGGATTAGGATGAGGGTGACGATGAAGATGATGGTGAACAATGATGGTGATGATCAGGAGGATGATGACCATGATGATGATGATGACAATGATGATGATGATGATGATGATGATGATGATGATGAGGATGAGGGTGATGAATGTGATGATGATGATGATGAGGATTATGATGATGATGATGATGATGAGGATGCTGATGATGTTGAGGATGAGGTGTTGATGAAGATGATGACCATGATGATGATCACGATGATCACGATGATCATGATGATGAGGATGAGGATTATGATGATGATGAGGATGAGGATGCTGATGATGTTGAGGATGGGGGTGTCGATGAAGATGAGGACCATGATGATGATGACAATGATGAGGATGATGATGAGGATGAGGGTGATGAACGTGATGATGATGAGGATGAGGATTATGATGATGATGATGATGAGGATGCTGATGATGTTGAGGATGAGGGTGTCGATGAAGATGATGACCATGATGATGATGATGACCATGATGATGATGACAATGATGATGATGATCATGATGATCATGATCATGATCATGATGATGAGGATGAGGGTGATGAACGATGATGATGAGGATCAAGGTTGATGATGATGAGGATGAGGGTGATGATGATGATGAGGACGAGGGTGATGATGATGATGACAATGAGGGTGAAGATGAAGATGATGATGAGGATGATGGTGATGATGAGGAGGATGATGAATACGACGATGATGATGAGGATGAGGCTATCGATGGAGATGATGATAATGGTGAGGATGAGGGTGATGAACAATGTTGATGAGGGTGATGATGAGGATGAGGATGACGATGAGGGTGACAATGAAGACGATGATGAGGATGATGGTGATGATGAGGAGGATGATGAGTATGATGAGGAGGAGGAGGAGGAGGGTGATGATGAGGAGGAGGAGGATGGTGATGATGACCATGATGAAGCTGATGAGGATGAGGGTGATGATGATGATGATGATGAGGATGAGGATGAGGATGATGATGATGATGATGAGGATGAGGATGAGGATGAGGGTGATGATGACCATGATGATGATGATGGTGATGATGATGACCATGATGCTGATGATGATGATGAGGGTGATGATGAGGATGATGATGATGATGACCATGATGATGATGATGAGGATGAGGATGATGATGGTGATGATGATGATGAGGGTGATGATGAGCAAGCACTCCTGATGATGATCTTAGAGAGAGATCGAAACGTCGAGCTATAAAAAGCATTAATGTAGGTTCCGCTCTCCTATATCAATTCACTGCATATGGCTATTTTTTCACAGGTTCAAACCCTCCACGGAAGGGATCGCCTGAAGGACGTCTCTTACCAACATGCCGACTAGGTTTAGGTAAACCCTACCCTTGCCAGGAAACTGAACCGAACCATATTTAAGCTGATCGCTGACCTCTAAAAGTCTTGAGCAAGCACTCCTGATGATGATCTCAGAGAGAGATCGAAACGTTGAGCTATAAAAAGCATTAATGCAGGTTCCGCTCTCCTATATCAATTCACTGCATATGGCTATTTTTTCACAACTTCCATGAAGTAATCTATAGTGGGAACCCACCACCCATACAACTTCGAAGTAGCTAGTGACATTGTGAATGTAGAAGACATACCACATAAATTAGCTCTGAACATAATTCTATATATCGCATATGTGATATGAATAATCTATAACACATATGCGATATAGCTTATTCATATCGCATATGCGATATGGATAAGCTATATCGCATATGCGTTATTTGAAAATTTAAATAATTGGTGGGATTAAGGTCTGGCATTAGGTTTGGAAGCAACTTCAGAATACCGAACCTATTAGCTAGGACAAATCAATGAGGGCTATTTCTTGTCTTTTAGAACTCTATCAATATGCTCAGATTAGATGCCGTGTTTTGATATGACATACACAATATTTTTTTATGAAAATGTATGATATTGTAGAGTAAGAAATGACGATTCTGAATATGTAATTTTTTCCTTCAAAACTATGTTTTATTTATTTATAATTATTTTTCTAAATGACACACGTTAGTTTTCGAAAACACATACATCAATTGTTTGTTATATAACTTTTGATTTCCATCACCATTTCCCAAAAAACCTATATGGTGCACTAGACGAGATCAAGCTCTATGATCTTATATTAAGAAATCAAGGATTTCATTAATTTTTTCCCCTAAAGTGTTGCACCCGCACATAAGGTTTTAATTTCAAATTTTTCTGACTTCAATAATTAATAATAAAAAAAATAATTCATGAAAAATTTCTGAATAAATAGTGTTGCACTAGGCCCATATGTCCTTTATATGTCTGCAAGATTTTATCCCAAATGGACATCATTTACCTCATATATTGCTGCACCCGCACAAACATATATGTTAAGATGTGCTGAAAATTTGAAAACCCACTTTCAGGGAAACTAATTTTATAATCATTTACACACATTTTCTCTACATAAATGCTATAGATTATGAAATCTGATTCAATTACCTATCTTTTCTCTTTTTACTTCATCTTCAAATAAGTTAGGGAAGTACCCTTAATTGTCACCTAAAATCAGAGTTTTCCGTTTATTCCAGTATTATGTGGCATCTAAAGTGTCCTTAAAGGAGTCCATGATTGTGCATCAGCCCTCCCACATGAAAGTGATTAGGAAATTTCCTATATTATTTTCCGCGAAGGATGCTTGTTTGATTGGTTTCCCAATGTTGATGGATGAGCTCAAGAAATCTCTTAAGAAATTTGCAAAGGCAAGATTCTTGGTCCCGATAATTAGTGAGTCGAGATTTTTCTCTACTATTTTGACTTAGTTCTTATGGACCTTCTTAATATGGTATAAGTGTCTTGCATCGAAGGGAGGGTGTCCAAAAGTATGAATAGATCTTATATTTCTTTGATATATAAATCATCCTCTCATTCCTTTCAATATTTTCTCCCTATCTCATTTTGTAATTTAGCTTATAAGATTATTTCTAAGATTATGTTTTATCACATTAAACCCTTCTTAGCATCATCTATGACTTATGCTCAGTTTGGGTTTCTCCATAACCAATTGATTTTTTATGCAATTGGGGTCACACAAGAAGAACTCCATTCCCTTAAAGTCAAGGAGAAACCAAGTATTATTTTGAAGTTTGATCTGGTCAAAGCATATGACCAGATTAAATGCAATTTTCTTCGTCTGATTTTAGTTTAGATTGGTCTAGATATTGAAGTCACAGAGTGGATTATGGAAAGTGTGGTGTCCACTTCCTTTGCAGTGCTTGTTTACAGTTCCCCTACTACTTTATTTCCTTGTTCCTTGGGTTTGCAACAAGGTTGTCCATTATCACCTTTAATTTTCCTCCTAATCGTTGAAGATCTAAGAAGGTCTATTTAAAAGATTCCACAGGAAGGCAGGTTAAAGGGTTTTAATCTAGAAAAGAATATTTATATAACCCATTTATTTATTATTCATGGACGATGTCATCCTCTTTGGCGATGGGTCATAGGAAGAATGGCAGAATTTAAAGGAATTGTTGAGTGCTTTTTATGAGGTCAACGACATAGATACTAGTGAATAGAAATCAACAATATTGTGCTATGAGATCCCTAAGGAGGTTCTTGATAATGTAATTGCACTAATTACCTATAGGATGGATTCCATTGATGTGGGCTTCACATACTTGGGGTACTTTATAAAACTCAATCACTGTACTTGTGCTAACTGTTTATGGAATCTTAGGAAGGTAGAAAAGCAGATCGAGAATTGGTTGTATCAATGGCTCTCATCGAGGGGAATTTAATCTTAGTCAAATCTATTTTGCAGAATATTCTGGTATTTTGGCTATCTCTAGCTAAATTTCCCTCTAGAATTCTCACCAATATCTAGTAGAAAATATTCAGTTTCTTATGGACAGGTAAGAAATATATAAGGAAGGGATACATGTGGTAAATTGTTATTGGATTTCTTTAACGATGGAGATAGGGGTTGGGTATCAGTTTGGTCATTGAACACGGTCTCAGGACAGGTAAATGTGTCATTATCCTATGATTCGATTTACTTTAATGAAGAACTTCCTGTAGAAAAATGGTGGTACGGATCTCTGTGCAAATGGCATGCTCCATTGAAGATCCAACTTTTTAGTTGGTTATGTCTATAAAATCGTATTCTAATAGCTGAAAAATTGATGAAGAGGGGCATTTTAGGTCCATTCGATTTTTTCCTTTGTGGTCAATGGGAGGAATCAGTCAACCATATGTTTGTAGCGTGCACTTTTACTCAAAATTTATGGTGTGAATTTTTAAGAGCCCTGTCATGTAATCTTCATTGGGATGTGTTTCTTTTGAGGACAACTTCAGAGACAGGGTTCTCACTGTAGGATCTTGCAAACAGCTTCCTTATTTGTTAGTTCGAAACTGGAAATGTCAGAATATGATCGTTTTCGAAAATGGTAAGATGAAATTCTTTTTATTAACATAAAAAATTATTTCATATTTTCAAGAACATGTGATGGTTCCTACAACTTCTCCCGTTCAGTCTCTTAATTTCCCCTCCACAATTAGAGATTGTCTGGTGGTACTATTTGATGGTGCATCCTAGTATGATAGATGTGTTGCATGAATGGTTATCCTCTAAGCATATGATCACTTTTTTTAATTTTGGATGTACTGTGGCCTTGGGAGAAACACTTGGCCGAAGTTATTGGCCTTGGGACAAACACTTGACCGAAATTATTGGCCTTGTGGGGACATGTGTTTTTCAAGAAGATGGAATTGGTATATTTGCATTTCTTTGAAACTCATCTTGAAGATGCAAAAAAAATTCACTTCGTTCAGTTTGAGCACATCTACCAAGAATTGAACAATAGGGATACAGACTATTTAAGAAAGCTTTGGGGGCTCTTCTACATTTTGAGGAATTTTGAGATAGGGTAGCATCTGATCACCTTCACACATGTAGATAAGAAATATTCTTGTACTGTTATTTTTTGTTTTCTTTTGGTCATATATTTTATTTTAGATTGTATATATTAGATTTTATGCACACATATGATTTTAATGAGGTGTATGATAAAGGTTGTTTATCTTTCTTTTTATACTAGTGGTATCTTAATTAAGTATGATAACGTTGAAAAGAGTTGGGATATAGTTCTCTCTATTTTTCGCATATGTAGACTTTACTTTGACTTATCCTATATAAATAACCTATAAATAACCTATAAAGGAGATTTTTTTTCTCTGAATATATATATATCTAAAGAGAGAAGTGAACTCTTAAATTTGCCAAAACAATTTACGTTTTTTTCTTTTTTCTTTTGTATGATGGGATGGTTATTGGGACTTTGGTCATGGTTTGGGACAAAAATAAAAGTATGTTTGTATACAATTGCTTCATGTAGAATTTTTGTTACACATTGAAAATATTTCCCTCAATTTAATGGTTAAAAATATCAAATTCTCTTGATATATTTTAAAGAATAATTTTATTACTAAATATCAAATTCTCTTGATATATTTTAAAGAATAATTCTAAAGTAATATTTTAATGTCTATAGTAATCTTTTCTTATTAAAAATAATTTGAATTTTAATGTCTAAAATTTATAGTGTAGTTCTTTTTTTTTTTTTCATGAAAAAATATTAATTACACCTACACGTGTATTTATTTGAGATTTTGGGGTGGACAAGCACCTATGATTTTTCTAGATTGCACAACTATGATATTTCTAGATTGCACATGTATAAGATAAGTGTACCATCCATATTGATTTTATGGGTGTGTTGTTCCAAATTAAAATTATATATATATATATATATATTTCATGAAAAAATATTAATTACACCTATAGGTGTATTTATTTGAGATTTTGGGGTGGACAAGCACCTATGATTTTTCTAGATTGCACAACTATAATATTTCTAGATTGCACAGGTATAAGATAAGTGTACCATCCATATTGATTTTATGGGTGTGTTGTTCCAAATTAAAATTATATATATATATATATATATATATATATATATATATATATATAGTTGATGCATGGATAACTCTTAGCTAATGTGTAGATAACTAGTGAAAACAAGTAACTCATACCTTGTGAGTGGCACTTAACTTACTTGTTACCTATCAGTGTTCACTAAAGAAAAATCACACTTTTACAGTATTTCAAAGAAAAAAAATAAAAAACCATTATGAAACAACATCACATAAAAAAAATGAGTTTTTGTGATTTTCTGGAAACACTTTGGACATTCATCCCTATCTCAATATTGTTTTTTCATTAAAATATATATAATAACGTTTGAGATAATATCATTACTTAAAATATATAATTTTATTTAGAAAAATTTCTCCTATATTCCTTTCCACCTCCTAAACCAATTGTTCCTTTAATTTCTCCCTTGGAAAAGTAACTAAAATGTCTTAAAATAAAATATATTCAGTTTTCGAAACATACTCTTGTGTAATTGCAAAGTAACTTTGCTTAGTTGACCTATAATGCATTTCTAAAACATAATATATCGTATCTTCATGAATTGAAACAAGATTTAGCAGCAAAGCTGCATATTCATCTTTAGGGTTAAAAACTTTGCCTAAAGCAATCTGCTGCATATTCACCTTTAGAGTTAAAAACCTTGTCTAAAGCAATCTATTAGTGCACGAAGCAGAAATATCAAACTAGCAATACCAATTGTTTTTTGCATAGTTTTACTATTTGTAGGCAGAAGATTGTGCCAAGTTTGAAGTTTGATGTATTAGCAATCACATCAAGTAAAGATGTTTTAACTAATTTGATATTTCATCAATGGTTTGTTCCTCTCTTTATGTTCTCTACACTTAAAATAATGATTTGAAATACTATTTAACTTATTTAATTTGAGGAGTATGTTTCAACTAATTTGGTTTGTTCTTCTTTTTATGTTTTCTTTACTTAAAAATGTGTTTTTAAATACGACTTGACTTATTTAATTTGAAGAGTAGCCTCTCTATGCAAGTTATTTTCTACTTATTTAATTTGAAATATATTTTTTTTTAAATATAATTTTAATCTATTTTTGGATGAAGTATGACCTCTCCACTTAAGTCGTTATTTTCTACTTGTTTAATTTGAAAGAGATTTTAAAATAAGGATATAATTTTTTGAAAGAGATTTTAAAGTAACGATATAATTTTAATCTAGTTGTTGTCAATAGATAAGCATAGATAAGCACAAATAAATTAATGTTTTCTATGTTCGTAACACTCGATTGTATTGAGCATAATTTTAATATTTTATATGCAACTGGTTATGCACTTGAGATTTGATCTGCACTAGAGCAATATTGAAAGTATTTTTTCTATGTTGGTAACACTTGATTGTATTGGGCATAATTTTAATATTTTATATGCAACTGGGTATGTATTTGAGATTTGATACAGCAATATTGAAAGTATTTTTTCTTTTCCTTTGTGTTGTGTATGCATTTAAAATTTTATATACAAGTGGAGCAAAAGATTAATAAGTTTAATTACAAAAAATTAATAAGTTTAATTACAAAAGATTGATTTTGATAAGACAATTAAAAGTATTGATTATTGACTGGTGATAATATCAATGTAGAAGAATAAAATGAATTTTATTTAAGTTTTCAAAGTTCTAATAGGGTTCATCGCATCTCAACTCTGAGGATCCATTACAACAAAATTTCCAGGAAAAAAAACTTTTAAGATCACCAATTTCGAAGGTCATGTTTGTTATCCACCCTTCATTGTTTTATAGTTTTTTTATTGATTTGTATTTGTTCCCTATTGATTCATGACAGTAAATTCTATAGTGCAAAGATGTCCTCACCCTCCTCTCCTCTCCCTTTGGTCTTCGGTCCCGCTCGACCATTCAATTTTTTATTTCCTTAAATCACACGGATGCAATGGAGGAGGATCAGCGCTTCACGTTGCGGCATGACTGTATAAAGGATGAAAAGAATAGGTTAAATAATATCATGCCTGAACTGGCTAGAGGAGCAAAGATTCAGGTCACCACGGCGAGGAATTGAAAAGGGAAAACAAAAGTTCATCAAGATCCGCGAAAATCTTGTGCTGCATAAATATAAGAATAGACAAAATAAATTTCATACTATTGAGA
Source organism: Pseudotsuga menziesii (assembly GCA_001517045.1). Lineage (NCBI taxonomy): Eukaryota > Viridiplantae > Streptophyta > Pinopsida > Pinales > Pinaceae > Pseudotsuga > Pseudotsuga menziesii. The sequence continues at coordinate 13,560 of LPNX010449244.1, read as the reverse complement.
GTGTTCCTATAAATTTCAAGCTTTGATAAAGGACACACATACCAACTAGATACTATCACTTGTGAAACAAATCCAATAATGTTGCAATGCATTTAAGTATAGCGACTCCTTCCACTAAGTTAGACCAGAGTCTGAATATTATTGCTTTTAACTAAGTTTATCAATTTGCATAATTTTTAACTAAGATTATCAATTTGGATATGTAATCTCATGAACCGAGGACATTGGTAAGGCACCAATAGCCAATATTCCATTTCTCTAACTTTTGTTACATACTCTTCCCATTTCAGTGAAGGATGAATTTTAGATTAGTAGTTCTGGGCTTGCACCCGCATTCTCTGCCTGCATAAACTCAGTGAATAGAGCATGAGTAAACAATATGGGCAGAGAGAAAGAGTTCATGTCCCAGATAGTTAACAAAAGACAAATTCAAAACACACAGAGAGATTTCCCTCGAATCAGTGATCTATAGTAAAATTTAGTTATCTATGATTTTCATACAGATCTATAGTAAAAATTAGTTATCTATGATTCACCGATCTATAGTAAAACTTAGTTATCTATGATTTTCATACAGATCTATAGTAAAAATTAGTGATCTATGATTGTTATACAGCTATTTTGTCTGTAACCACCCAACCCATGCGTAGAAACAAAAATACTTAGCGACATCAATGTATGAAACCCAATCTATGCGTAGAAACAAAAACACTTAGCAACATCAAGGTATGAAGCAGGTGTAGATTCTAAGACACCCTCTAAGAAAAAATGAAAAAAAAAACACCATATAAGGATTCCATATAATAATAGATTTGACGGTACAAAATCCTCCCAAGAATTTCTCATCATAAATAATGGTTTCTGAGTTTGGGAATTCTCCCAAGAATCCTTTCCATTCATTGTGCAGATCCAATCTCTCTACAATAACAAACAATAAATCTCACTGCTCTTTATTCTGTTGGAGAGATATTATTGTTCGTTAGAGAAATCATAGTAAGTGAAACACTGTAGAAAACACAAGGATATATGCCATTATATGTATTTGTCTACCTTTCGTCGCTGCAATGTGAGAAGAGCCAATCCTGCAACATCCATGAGAACCACTTATGCCTGGAATTGGAACAAATATGGTTGTCGACTCTAAACACTAGGTTCACGGTTATATCAAACACAGTGAAACCATCGCATTTGAACATCAAATATTTCTTCCACAGAGTGAGCTCTATGGTGGATAACATGCAGAGCTTATCGGCAATGAATAGAGGTCGATCTGTTAAAATAGGTTCATTGTATGCATGCAACCAGCCATGCAAAGCAGTCATACAACCTGCCACGCAAATAAACGAAGGTCGAGGAAGAAGAACGGAGGTTGAGGTAGAAGAGTTTCTTGCCGCGGAAATGAACCAGGTTGAGGTAGAAGAGTAACCTGCCATGCAAAGCAGTCATGCAACCTGCCATAGTGCCACGCAAATGAACAGAAGAGTTTCCTGCCACATAAATGAACCAGGTTGAGGTAGAAGAGTTTCCATTGTGTCAGACTAGCATTTGTCAAGGTGTTATCGTGGGCAAAATAAAAAGCCAATTTTCACAATAAGAGCCCGAGGAAAAAAAATGTAAAATAGCTTAATTTCTGGATAAAACCATAACATAAAAAACTGTATTTGAGGTTTCCCGAATGCCAAAACCCAGTCGAATACATAATTCCCTGCTTATCAGCGAATAAAAAGATTAAAATAACTTGCACGTTTATAAGTAAACACACAAATTCCTAGGGATGATTAGTTGGTGAGACAATTACCGGAAAGAAAAGTAAGATTGATCAAGGCGCTAGGTACGTCAATTAATTGTAAATATTTATATGAAATGTGCACAATAATTTGTTCCTATGGCTCATTCAACAAAACAATTATGTATCTCCCATTTTAGGATTTAATTCGTGTCAAACCTAATAACGAATAACGAATGAACCGGTTGTTTCCATAAGAAAAAATGACATGAGGATAGTTATTTGCAACATATAATTGTCCGAGCCATTTGGGTAGGATTTCAAATTTTCTTTTGGAAAGATGCCCATCCAGAAATCAAAGGATCAAAACTAAACTCAATAGAGATATATTTTGATGGGAAAGACATGCATAATGGATAACTTCCAGAATCAAACCTTGTCTTTCATTTGTTTTTTATTTATTTGTTTTTTAAGTTTTTTAATTTAAAAATTTTAATTTTAATTTTTTATTATATCTATTTTTTTAATTTATTTATTTTTAAATATATTTTTAATTTTAAATTATATATATACCTTAGTGCATGTATTATTTTGAAATATATGCAATAGTAACCCAATGAAAAAAAGGTGTCACAGGTAACACTATTTTTCGATTTAAAAGCTGATTTTGGGTTTTGATTACATCAACACTCACCGGGATTTCTTAAAAGTCTTTTATCTCTAAAAAAGTGTTAATTGTAGTACCATTTTTTAATTCAAGGGTTGACTTTGGGTTTTGATTGCACCAATATTGACGGGAGTTTCAGAAAAATGGAAGGAAGTTGTCTTTTATGTTTTTTTTGACAAAAACTACAAGTTTTATGCCAAGAGTTTTCATTTGAAGTATAAAATCATTGTCAAATTGTATAACATGTTTCTTCTCTCCAATATTTCCTAATTCTTGATGTCATATCATTGTCCTCTATATAAGGAAAACGGGGAGAGAGGGCTCACGAAGAAAGAGTCGGGTGGGGAGCGTAGGTATGGGAGAGGAGGGTGGCAACTCAATTCTAGAAATGAAACCCAGGCATATTTCACCTTTTTTTTTTGTGGGGAGGGTTTAGTGCAGGAGGGGAAGGGCGCGCCGGTGGGAAAGGTGGAGTGAAGAGAGGACGAGGAGCATAAGGTGGGTAGGGGAGAGGGGAGAGGGGGAGGCAACTACTTGACATGTCTATTTGTTAAACATTTGTATTTTTTAGTGTTTTATTTATTTAAAAAATTAATAATATATTGTTTTTATTTGTGTGTTTTTTTTTAAATATTTTTCAAAACGTTGGGCATTTTAATTTTTTATATGCGTTTTTTTTCAAATTCATTTATTTTTATTTTTTAGAAAAAAATATAATTAAAAAAAATTAGATGTATCATCTTTTTTAATTGATTTACAAGAAAAAATTAAATATTTTTCTCATGTGAGGTATGGTTTTGAAATGCATGCAATAGTAACCCGACATAAGAAAGGGGTGTCACTTGTAGCACCACTTTTCGATTCATGGGTTAATTTTTTGTTTTGATTACATCGACAACGAAAAGGGTTTCCAAAAAGTCGCAATTTTGTTACTAGTAGCACCACTTTTCAATTCAAGGGTTGATTTGGGTTTTGATTGCACTAACATTGAATGGAATTTCCAAAAAGTCATAATTTTAGCCCCGAAAAAATGGGTGCTATTAGTCACACTATTTTTCGATTCCAATGTTGTTTTTTATATTTTTGACAAAAAAAATATGAGTTTTTATAACAAGAGTTATGATTTTGAGTTTAGAGTTCTAATCAATTTGTATATTATGTTTGTTATCTCCAATATGTCATAGTTTTTAATGTCATATCATTGTCTTCTCTATAGGGAAAAGGTGGAGGGGGAGCTCACAAGGGAAGGGTCAGGAAGGGAGCATGGGTAGGATAGGATAGGGGTGGGGAGGGTGGTAGAAGGGTGGAAGCTCGATTCTAGAAGCAATTCCTCACATATATTTCATTATTTTTGTTTGTTTGTTTGCTTTTTAGGGGAGGGGAAGGGTGAGGTGAATAGAGAAGGGGGACTGCTAACTAGGGAAGGGAGAGGGGGAAGACCTTAACTCAATTCTCAAATCAAGCCCCACTTCCCATACTTTTATTTTTTATTTTTTGTAATATTTGTATTTTTTTCATTTTTTTATTTATTTTAAAATTGGGTTTTTAATTTATTTTATTTAATAATAATTTTTTAATTTATTTTTGTATTTTTTATTTTTCTTAAATTTTTTCTTTTTAATTATTTAAAAAAATGTTATTTTTTTTCAAATATATTTATAAGAATTGGGAATTTATTTTTTTGTATGCCTTTTTTTCAAGTTCATCTATTTTTTTATTTTTTAGAAAAAAAATTAATTAAAATGTCTCTCTCTCATCTTTTTTAAGTGATTTAAAAGAAAAATAAATAAATATTTTTCTTACACCATGTATGCTTTCAAAACAAATACAATACTAACCCAACGAAAGAAACGGGTGTCATCAATAGCAAAACTTTTCGATTCATGTGTTGATTTTGGATTTTGATTACATCAACACCAACCAGGGTTTCCAAAAAGGCTTAAATTTTGCACCAAAGTATGAACAAAAAAAGTTGCTATTGGTAGCACCATTCTTCGATTTGGGGGTTGATTTTAGAGTTTTGATTGTATCGACACCAGTTATAATTTCCAAAATGTCATAATTTTATCCCCCCAAAAATGGGTTCTATCGGTAGCACCAGTTTTCGATTCGAGGGTTGTTTTTAATAATAAAAAACTATGATTCTTTTCCATTACATTGTCTTCTATAGAAACATTCAACAACATCGAATTTAAGAGGTAGATTCAATTCTTACTACTTGTTTTCTTTCTAGATATTTGTAGTCTATTTTCAACATACTAGTGGGTTTTGTACCTAGACCCACGACAATCCACTATTCTATATCTACAAGAAGAACTTCCATATTCAACTTCCATAAGTCAAATCTATGGCCATTTAGTTTCTTTATTTTTATTCTTGAATTTCTCACCATTTTCTTTAAACAAGATTCTTTGCACAAAGATCTCATTCCAACATAGGTTTATTGCAAAATTGCAATACTCTTGCTCTTCATAGAATGAGTTAAACAATGGAAATAAAGGCATACCTTTAAAGCCAATAACTGGCTTTTATACTAAATAAAAATTTTGATAAAATTGTGTAACAAAAGAAATACCAAACAAAGTATAAAACACAAAAATTAATAATGTCACGCACACACACACAATACACATATTTACCCTAGAAACCCAAAACCAAGAAAGCTAACCTACCTTACAGTTTCTCCCACTTTCTATCTCATTGTATTATCTTTATGTTAGAAAAATAGGATCACATAGTAATAACAATATGCAAATAATATAACCACATTACAAGAGAGACACAAATATAACGTGGTTCACCCAAGATGGGATACGTCCACAAAGAAATCCCCAGTCCTTTATTATTATACAATCCATCAAAATGAAGGGATACAACCTATAGCAACCCCATTGCACTTCCTCTTCACTCTCTCATAGCCTCTCGCACACAATCACAGAGATTCTTTTATAATGCTACAATACAATACTCATTTGTATTACAATTCCTTCCTTTTATAAAGGGAATACCATGGGATTCCCAAAATCATGGGCCCGTAAATCATCCATTATTGAACAAGTCATGACTCTGAAATTACAACATTTTAGAAGGAACCTTTTCCTAAATTTTTGCTACCAGGGGACTGCCCTCGAACCCCTTCCAAGGGGTTCCTCCAAAAATAGTTCCTCCCCCCATAGACCCCCTTGATGACTATAGTGAGTGGGAAATCCCCCTGACATCCCCTCATCAAGTGTTGGGATCCAAACACAACTGAAATATCATCTCTGAATCAGGAAGATCGGGCTCCACAACCAAAAATATCCCACTTGCTAAACTATGATCTAAACCTTGATAATGGAAAATTTATCATCTTCAAATTCATGCTTGAAGGCCAATAGAAACTGAGCAAGAAATCAGTTTATCTCTGGTTACTACCTTTGTCAACATGTCTGCAGTATTCTGGCTAGTATATATCCTTTCCAACTTTAACAGCTCATCTTCCAGAACATATCTTATGAAATGGTACTTGATTTGTATATGTTTAGTCTTCGACTGGAAGGGTGATTTCTTTGCAAGATGAATGGCACTCTGGTTGTCACTGTACAACTTACTATTCTCCTACTTCTTACCCAATTCCTCCATGAACCTTTGCAAGAAAATCATCTCTTTGCTATCCTATGTAGCATCAACATACTCTGCTTCCATTGTTGAAAGTGAAACAACCTTTTCCAGTTTTGTAATGTAACTTATTGTTGTTCCACCTACAATAAAAACATACCCCGTGGTGCTCCTCCTATCATCTTTAACAGCTGCCATATGTGCATCAACATATCCATTTAGAACATTGTTTGAACCTCCAAAACATAATGCATGAGAATTGGTACCTCTCAAATACCTAAGAATCCATTATACTTCCTTCCAATGCTCTTTACCCGGATTGCTCATATACCTACTCACAATTCCCACTGCTTGTGTAATATTTGGTCTTGTGTACACTATGAAATACATCAAGATTCCAAATGTTGATGAATAGGGAATCTTGGACATATGATTCTATCTCTTCATGTGTCTTGGGACATGTCTCCTTACTTAGTTTTAAATGGATCGTCAAAGGTGTACTAACTAGTTTTCCATTCTTCATTCTAAACCTCTCCAACACCTTTTCTATGTACTCACTCTAAGACAATGTCAATTTGTGATTTTTCCCGTCTCTTGTTATTTTCATACCAAGGTTTTGCTTTACATAACCCAAATCCTTCATTGCAAATGATTTAGCTGGATTCCTTTTGAGCACATTTATATCATGCATGTTACACCCCGCAACAAGCATGTCATCCACATACAATAACAAGATAATATATGATCCATTATCTAGCATTTTGAATAAAACACAGTGGTCAGAATGACATCTGCTATAACCCTGTTATGCCATAAAATTCTCAAATTTTAAATGCCACTGCTTTAGAGCATGCTTTGTGAGATACAAGCTCTTCTTAAACCTGCAAACCAAATTCATCTTCCCTTTGATCTCATACCCCTATGGATGCTGCATATAAATCTCTTCCTACAAATCCCCATGGAGAAAGGTTGTTTTTACATCTAACTATTCAAGATGAAAACCTTCTATCGCCACTAAACTTAAGATAATCCTAATTGAATTCATTTTAACAACATGAGAAAATATTTCATCAAAATCTATACCTTTCTTTTGTGTAAACCCCTTTACCACAATTCTATCCTTATATTGTTTCTTGCTTCCTCCTTCTCCCTTCAACCTATAAACCCATTTATTCTACAATGCTCTTTTTTTGTAGGAAACTCGACCCAATCCCATGTCTTGTTTCTTACCAATGAGTCCATTTCCTCATTCATGCATTTCTCCCACTTCTTTCTAGTTTCCACCAACATTTCCTTTCATAACATTTTGGTTCACTAGAATCAGTCATTAATAAGTAATGCATTGAAGGAAAAAATTGTTCAGGGGGTTTACTTAACTTGGTATATTTTCTTACATTTGTAGGATTTTGAGGTACCTAGTGTTGCTCTTGATTGTTGGGTGCCTTCAGAACTTCATTTTCTTGAATTTCATCAAGTATTGTGTACTCTGTGTTTTCCTTTTCCTCTTTCTTTCCCTACAACTGATATTTGTACATAAGATTTTCATTGAATACTACATGTCTACTCCTAATGATTTTGTGATTTTCATAATCCCATAAGAGATAGCCAAAATCATCAACCCCAAATCCAACAAAGGTTCATTTCTTGGATTTAGCCTCAAGATTTGTTCTATTTTCTTTATCAATATGGATAAATGATTCACAACCAAAAGTTCTCAGAAATGAGTAGTTTACCCTTTTACCTTTGCATTCCTCCTATGGAATCCCACCATCCAAATTTCTTTAAGTCCTCTATTTATTAAATAAACAACAATACCTACAACATCATCCCAAAAATGTAAGGGAAAGTCTACATGCAATTGCATACACGTTGCACACTCCATGGTTGTTCTATTCATCCTTTCTGACACAACATTTTCTTGTAGTGTTCTAGGGACTATATTATCTCTATGAATCCCATTATATGAACAATAACTATTAAAGTCCTTGCTGTAGTATTGACCTCCATTACCAGATTTGAGACATTTCAATTTCTTTCTTATCTCACTCTCAACCAAATCTTTCCACTTCTTAAAAGTAGCAAACAAATCAGATTTATGTCTAATGCAATAAAACCAAGATTTTCTATTTTCATCATCAATAAAAGTAGCATAATAATGAGATCTAGCAAAAGGTTGTACCTGAGCCAATCCCGATACATCTGTATGCACAAGCTCTAACTTTTCACTCTTCTTATGTTTCCCAACCCTAAGAAATAAAACTCTCTTACGTTTTCTGTTAGCACTCATATTTTACCCCCGATTGTAAAAGGATAAACTCCAAGGTAACCACAAAACCACGATTTAGAAAATAAATTTGGCTTCTTTCTCTCTAGAGAGGGATCTCTCAATATTTTTCTCACAGGCAAGATGTTATAGCTGATTTTACAACACATGGTTGATCACATATTTATGGCCTTCCTTGTTCATCTCTAGACTCTTTAGACCCCATGGACTGATATTATACTTTGATGTTTCCAAGTTCATCCCTAAAAACCCATGTTTATTGTTATACGCACCTTTTAAACCCATACCCGCATGTACATGTGACTTTTTACCTCAAACCCACGTACATCGGGATGTGTGCATAAATCCAAACAATTTTGGATTTTTCCTTGGATGAGTCTAAATATCCCAACTCTTGGCCTTCCATATTCCTCGAGATCGCTCAGATTGAACCCTACATCACCCTCTTGGAGTGATATATAAGGAACCTCTTATATACATTGAAGAAGAGGAATTGAAGAGCAAGGAAACTATAGTCCATTGTTTCCATATTTTGCATATACTCGATTCTGCATCCCTTTTTCCATTTGGAGCACTTTGTGTTCTTCCCAAGATTTCCTTTGCTTGTGATCTTGCTATTGAGAGATGGAGGATTGAGGTGGTGGAGGCCAAGGTGGAGGACTCGGTTTCTCCGGTTCATAGACATGCTGACAGAGGTTTTCACTTGTGTAATATCTGATTTAATTAATAGAAATATCTTTTCCTGTCGAATAATGTGCTTTTGAATGTAAATATCGAATCCATGGATATGTTTAATTTCTTATACATTGTTGATTATATATGCTAGAGTATATCTAACACCATAGTATATAGCATGCTTGTCTTGTTTGCTATTTTTTAGAGCAAATTGTTAGCACAAGCTGGATTGGAAAAAGATCAATGGGGATTTGCTTCAACCATTTGGAATAAGGTATGATTCAAGGTCCCTTAGTGTTAGATGTTTGGTTTCTCTTGCATATTGGGAAAGAATTGATTTCTCGTGTCTATCTATCTATTGTGGTACACCCCAAGCCATAGGAAGTTTCCCTTCGTAACAGAATTGGTGACTCCACTGGGGAGGTTCCTAGTTATTTATCTTTGGGGTTTTTTGGTATTCAATGTACTTGACTTGCTCTAATTTCTCTATTTCTATGTCAGTTATATGGGGCATGTTTTCCCAGTAGGGTTATGAAGGAGTAAATTTTGTCTTAGCTTTTCTATTTGCCATATTTTTCTTCCTTTTTCTTCCTATACGCAGTTTTAGCTTTCACAGTTGCGTATACACGCGGGTTTTCCTTGAATAGACACATATGTACATTGGTTTACTGAGAACAGTGGTGTATGATTTGATTTTGAGCCTTAGTGGGAGGATTAAGTATTGCTGGGTGAGTTTGGATGATTGCTGAGTCTTCTTGGATACTTCTGGAGTGCGTATACACTCTCTATTTCTGACTAGAGCCTGCTTTTAGTTTGATTTTTTCAAAATGTTCATGTCATTCATTTTCTACTTTTTGTTTTGGGATTAGTGCATTAGGTCTCTTTTACCTTGTCACTTTGCTTGGCTATTGTTTGTGAGTGGTCGCAGAGTTTGAGGGTTGTAGAGTCATCTTTTTTCTTTCATATCTCATTTAATTCACTACAACAAAAACTGGATTTATCGTCGAATTTAGCGCCGTATTTTAGTGTAATTTTTTCATAATTGTGGTGAACAATCCGGCGCTAAACCAGGTGCTATTGTACATTTTCGTAAAACGCCGTCTATTGCATCTTTTTTTTCATCCTTTTTAACATCCATTTTTGTGTCCATTTTTGCACCCAATTTTTTGCATCTAATGTTACGCCTTTATTTGCGCCCAATTTTTCAACTTCTATTGCATCTTTTTTTGCGTCCTTTGTTACATCCTTGTTTGCACCCAGTTTCACGCTCATTTTTGCATCCAATGTTGCGTCTTATTTTGCTCCTAGTTTTTCATCGAGTCTTCCACCCAATTTTGCACCATGTTTTACATAAAATTATGTGTCCAATTTTGTATCTAGGTTTGCATCCAATTTTAGGCCCAATATTGCGTCTAGTTTTGCATCAAAATTTACTTATAGTGTTGCATCCCCATTTGCATCTAATTTTGTATCTTGTTTTACGTCTTTTTTTGTATCCATGTTTGTGCCAAATGATTCATCTCGTTTTACGTCATATTTTGCATCTAGGTTTGCACCTAGTGTTGCATCCCGATTGATGTCTTTTTTTGCATCTATGTTTGAGCCCAATTTTGCACCCAGTGTTGCGCCTAGTGTTGTGCCTAGTTTTGCGCCCATGTTTGTATCTAATATTGCATCTAGTTGTGTGTCCAATGTTGCATCCCATCTTGCATTCAATATTACGTCTAGTTTTACATCCAATGTTTTGTCCTGTCTTGCATCTAAAATTGTGTCTCGTTTTAAGTTTTCATTT
>LPNX010449213.1:0-11086 GCA_001517045.1 Pseudotsuga menziesii | reverse complement strand
GAAGGAGGGATGTCAAAGAAGCTAGGAAGGACGCGCACAATTTTGGGAGTTTTTTGGGGCTTCGATTGGCAAGACTTCCTACAAGTAGAGTAGGACCAAGATCGTACAGCTTTGAACAAGGGGCAAGTGCTTAAGTGAAGGAGGTCTTTGCATGTAAGCAACAATGAAGGTGGGTGGTGGGGGGGTGTTAGGGAGGTTTGGTGAGACACATTTGAAAACAATATGGGAAACATTGAGTGAAACAAAGGATTGACTGCAAATTGTCAAGGGGAGTTTCTGCAACATATGGCATGTCTCTTGTGCTCCAATGTCTCGATCAGCAACAGTTTCTGAGAGGAGTTTTCGGATGGGAAACAAGATTGCCTCTTCTGTAGGGGAAGNAGTTTCTGCAACATATGGCATGTCTCTTGTGCTCCAATGTCTCGATCAGCAACAGTTTCTGAGAGGAGTTTTCGGATGGGAAACAAGATTGCCTCTTCTGTAGGGGCAGCATCTACAATACGTGAGAGCATTTCACGGTAGCTTTCTGATTTATTCTCTGCTTTTGATATATACTTTGAAATCTATGTCATGACAGCATGTTGTGAGAGGACAGGTTGACAGTCAACATTTTCTCTCCATATTGAAAGCATGAAAGAGTTGTGTATGTTTAAGAGTTCATCATTCCTAGCTGGGATATATGTTTTCTTCCCATTACCATCAATGAACATAGAAGATGTAGCATGCAGTTCAAAGGGGAAACCCGACATATAAGAGACGATCCATTTTTGCGGAGGCATGAGGATTCGCTACATTTTGTGTGTCGTTGAACGGAATTTACAAGGGCTTCATAGTCATCAATGTGGTTTGCTTCAAGTATGAAGGATGATTCAAGTGTGCAAGGATATTGTTGTGATGCTCGATGGAATGTGGGGGTACGAAGGTGTAGGGGACAAGGGTTCCATGCAGTTAAGAAGTTATCAAAGTATGTTTTGGTAGAAGCCACTGCGGGAGCATCCTCCCAATCAAGGGTGTCCATAATGGGTGCATTCTCCAACCAAATGAAACAATGGATATGTGCAGAACCCCTGTGTTGCCATTCAGACCTGGAGAAAAAAAGTAAAGGAAAAATGAGGAAGAGAAGTGAAATCAGTAATTGCGAACGAAATGAAAAATCAAATATAGGAGAAGAGGCAAACCTGCACCAACAATGTTTTGTGTGGAACATCTTTTGCAGGAATTCTTCAAGGAAGATGGTAAATTGATGGTGCATATATATAGATGCAATATGTGGATTGGTTATAGTGTTCTGAATTCTCCATTGGAATTGACCAGACAACGAAGTTGGAGGGGGGGAAGGCATGAGCATGTGAAGGTCATGCCATTTGGTTTCAGATGCACTAAGGGTGAAGAAAAAGGTTGGGCTGCCAAGTTGTGTGATCATATTAGATAGTTCACCTCTTTTTTTGCTCCAAAAGGAGCATGTCCCACAAAGAGAAGATCCAAAGCGCATGGCATGGTCAGCCACATGAGAATTTGGAACTTGGTCGAGTTGGATGAGAAGGGCCAAGATTGTTGTGGGGAGTGTGTCTTCAAGTTTGCGTTTAACAAACACAGAAGCGATAGCTTGGCTACAATGGCGCATGATAAGGTTGTACAAATAGTAGGGAAAGCGAGGGTGTTGGCCGAACCTGTTATCATGGTATCGCAAAAGGTGCAATACATACTCTTGCATGCTGATTTCATGAACATGTGGTTGCTTTAGCATGGCAACACCTATGGGAAACAAGGTTGGGAATGCCATAGAAAGGAGACCTTCTATATTGTATTCATTAATTGGGGAAAGGCCAATTGGGGGCCATTCAATGGAAGGTATTGGGTTTATAGATTTTGATGCAACAAAGCGTCGGATTTCTTCAGACTCGGTGTGAGAATTTGGGGGTACATAAATGAAGGAGGAGGTTTGGGGGGTTAGTGAAGGCAACCAGGAAGGAGGTGCATCATCATTAAGGGAAGAGGGTATGTGAGCGTCTAGGCCAGAGGTGGGTGCATGGTGAAGGAGGGGGGATACATCTATGGGTTGGACCGGCAAAGCATTTATGCTAGATAAACTAAGTTGGACATCCTTGTAATAAGGGTCGTTGTACATTTTGAATTCTAATACAGCAAGGACATTTGAACAACTAACAATGAATTCATATGGTTTGTTTGCAACATTGCATTTACGTACAACAAGGATGTCCAAGTCTAGTAAGAGGTGTGGAAGCAATAGGNATACAGCAAGGACATTTGAACAACTAACAATGAATTCATATGGTTTGTTTGCAACATTGCATTTACGTACAACAAGGATGTCCAAGTCTAGTAAGAGGTGTGGAAGCAACAGGGCTATTGTGGAGATGTCTTGGGGGAAACTAATAGTATGGCCAGAGTAATTGTATTGGCCACCACGTGCGCATGTAACTTGTAGTATTGGGTTGACATGGGAAATTAACATTTCTTCGATTTGATTTAGGCGTGCAAGCACGACTGGCTAGTGTCCGGGGTCCATATTGTTTTCTAAGGAGAAGCGATGGCCATGGCATTCTCGAGTGTGGCGAGAACATGTATAGTTGCCATGTACCAACTTTGTTTTAATGCTTGGATATGATTCTTGGCGGGTGGAGTAAATCTGAATTGGGTGTAGGCAATCAAGTCTTTTACGAAAGTGACGTTGAGCATGTGTTAAGGGGGTGGTGGATACGATTGGTGGAGGGGAGGGGGGGTGTAGCAAAGGTGTGGATTGGTGGAGCATTTTGGATTAGTGGTGGGTTATGTGATGGGGTGGTTGCAGAAGTGATGTTGGGATCNGGTGGATACGATTGGTGGAGGGGAGGGGGGGTGTAGCAAAGGTGTGGATTGGTGGAGCATTTTGGATTAGTGGTGGGTTATGTGATGGGGTGGTTGCAGAAGTGATGGTGGGATCTCTAGATTGATGACGAAGGCATCTCTGTGTGTTGAGATGGTCTTTGTTGTGGCCATAAAGAATCCTTCGTCGTGCATTTCTTTGTTCATTTCCAATATTGGATGGCATAGGTACGTTGAAGAAACACAAGTTTGTGGTAACCATGTAGAAAACATAAATGGGGTGGTTGCATGTTATAAATAAGGTAAGTAAAGGGGAAAATGAAAGCACATACATTATATCAATAAAGGCATTCCACATTGAAAAATGGATTTATAAAAATACAAGTAAAAGCCATATAAAGATATAGAAATAAAAAAATGTGCAAAGCATTCGTAGGACAAGTTTCCATCATCAATATGTAGCTAAGAGGTAGACAAAAACAAAAACATGGTATATAAAAGAACAACATACATAAAATACTAAACATTGTATCCATGTAATAAAAGATGCACCATTGGTTGCATGCATGTAGAGAAGTATAGTGTCTATGAACCATTTAAAGTATTATTTTAGAATAGATACAAGTTAATGTAGTTGATAACATATATAATTGTATGAGCATAAAAAAAAGTAGTAGATAATTACATGAAATAGTTATGAAAATGTATCAGTATGTACTTTTAGAAGCATACATGAAAGTAGGAAAGGACATGGGGAAAAAATAAAATGATAGCGATGAAGTGGAAGGAAATACCGCAATGGAGATGAAGTGGAAAGAATTGGAAACATAGGTTTTGTAGGTGGGTAAAGTTGTATAGAATATATACAGGTAGAATAAAGGAGTGCAGAATTTGTAAACTATGGGAGGGTGATGTGAATGGGTGTTGGGTAGAGAGGAAGGGTTGTTGCATAGATGTGAGGTCAAATACGGCATGCAATGGGTTGACTACAAGAGGTAAGTGCATGGATTTATTCGAGGAGAGTGGATGATCCAGACGTGTAAGGAACCTCCTCAGAGTGAACAATGGTTGTTTTCAAGTGTTGAGTGGCATTGAAAGTCTCTGTCTTAACAGATAAGGTGAAAAAGTATTCTCGTGAGGTTAGTTCTAGAGCTATATCCTTTAAGGAAGATGGTTCAGTGGAAAGGAGGCACAAATATTTTGCAGATATGCCGAGGAGTTGGTTTGCTGCATCGTCAAAAGTTGTGGCAATGTTGATCTGGCCGGTGTGGTCTTGCAAGGAAACCTTCAACATGTACCTGTAATCGCACTCCAAAAACTCACCATCGCATTTGATGCAATGCCAAGTGTTGTGAACTCGATGGGAAATATTTTTCATGCATTGTATGCCATCAACAAAGAGAGGGAATGCAAGGAAGTGGAAGTCATCCATGTTAATGGTAGTGATGGAAGCACATACAGAGAACCATAATGCCTTCTCAGAGGGTTGCATGATTTGTAACTCAAGTATTGNAGAGAGGGAATGCAAGGAAGTGGAAGTCATCCATGTTAATGGTAGTGATGGAAGCACATACAGAGAACCATAATGCCTTCTCAGAGGGTTGCATGATTTGCAACTCAAGTATTGTTTTCTTTGGATTACTTCGAGACGCAGAGCACATAAATTTTTGACTCGACGAAGGTGAAGCTGCACGGAAACCACTTTGAGTGAACCATTTTTGAAGGCTGTGGGTTGGCTCAATATCTAGATTTATATGTAGGGTAGTATTTGCAACACTTCCAAGTGTTCTACCATTGAAAATAGTAAGACGAGCACCCTTGATTGCAAGGACAAGAGGTGGATCAGAGGAGTAAAATGAAGCAAGCTGTGAGCCCTTAGTGTGGCAATGATGGCCCCAAAGTGTGACATCTATGCTAAAGCAGGATGTGTCTTTAAGGGCAACAGTCCTCCTATTGGTTTCAGAGCCATCTTTTTTTCGAATTGTTGATGCAAGGGAGACGGAGATGACCATGCCAATAAGGTCAACCATGGAATTTAGTGGTTTCATTTGAAGGCCATCAATTGTTTTAAAGTGGAAGGAATGTACAGGAATTGAGGGGATGGCATGTAGGCAAGGTTGGATGGTCGACGTAGAAGAGAGGACGATCTCAATATGGTTGTTCAAATGGTTATATGTAGGGTTAGTTGTTTTAATTGTGCCATTGCAGATAGTGTAGACAATCCCTATTTCAATTTGGGAATAGAAGGAGTCAACAAAGTTTTTAAATGCAGAGACATGGATCTCTTCTCCAGAACAGTCAAGAAGGTCAAAGCCAAATATTTTCCTTGGACCTTTTTGGTTGGTGTATTCATGGATGTGTGTCTTTGCAATTACACGACCTTGAATGGACCATTTTTTGTGGTTGGGGTTAAGTGCTATGAAGGGAATAATAGTAGGTGGCATGGATACTGGTGGAGTTGATGTTTGGGATGATAAAAGAAGAAGACTTTCTTGTGTGAGTCCAAGTGATTGGCTAGTTGATGAGGCAGGTGGAAGTCCAAGGCTAGATGGGAATAAAAGAGGCAAAGGACTCCCAATTAGGGAAACTTTGTTGTGGATCAATTCAAGTTCAAGCACTAATATATTCCTGGCAAAAAAAAGACAAAAGAGAATTAATAATAAAAAATATGAATAAGTGTCAGAAGATGGGAAAAAAATATGGAATAAATGTTTGGAAGAAAAAACGAGATTAAGCAAAAGGGAAATAGAATGTACATCGCATCGTGAACAATGTTGCAGATGCATTTGATTAGCTTGATGATAGATCCTTCTTGAAGTCCGTTGTCTGAGAGGAGGGCGTTGAAGGCAATTGGAAGCAATGTCTAGTGTGTGTTGGTGCCATCTGAGATAGTCATGTGGAAGCATGTATTTGTTGATTTGTTTGAACCGACTGGGGAAAGCGAAACAACTTGCAAATATGGTTGGAGGTGTACTGAACCAAACAACAGAAGAGANTTGGTGCCATCTGAGATAGTCATGTGGAAGCATGTATTTGTTGATTTGTTTGAACCGACTGGGGAAAGCGAAACAACTTGCAAATATGGTTGGAGGTGTACTGAACCAGACAACAGAAGAGAAATCGCATCTTCTGTCAAGGGCAGTTCCATTGGGTGGGAAGAGTCCTGAGATATATAGAAAGAAGGTAACTTAGATATAGGAGACAAGATGGAAAAGGAGGCAATGCAAGAGGTGAAAACAATTTAAAAGAGAAAATCTAAAAATAAATGTGAATCCGCTAAATCGATATAAACTAAAATTTCATGTGGGAATTTTGAAAGACTCTCATATGAGATACATAAATGCTAGTGAAAGTTAGAGGTATATATTAATTATGTGAGAGACATATGTAATGAATGTCATCAAACAAAAAAAATCCTCATAAAGGTGGAAGGAAATAGAAAAGCCATGATAATGGCCTATTTCCACTTGTAATTGGTGGATAAAACTTTGTTGGAAACAACACATATGAACAGCTTGTACAATTAAACTGTCAAAGTGAAACTAAACACATAGCATTTAAAGGGATAAGGCATTATCTTGTTGTCTGGATATATCTTAGTAGATGAGTAGAACTCCATTTTTTGTAAGTACGTATACATAAATATGTTATGGTTTATTTAAGATGCATCTATGAACACTACCAATAATGGTGTGCTTAATTATCCAATTGATTCAAGGATTCATCCATTTCAAGGCATTCAAGGGATTCTTCCCTCACTGGACATATATGCACACATTAAGAGACAGAATTATTTTAGGGACATAAATTATCATAATAATTTGAAATTTAATATATGTAGGGACAATTTTTTATGAGACTGGTTTAATATATATATATATAAATGGCACTATATATATATATATATATATATATATAAGTAATTGTTATGGTTTCCGGATCGTGAGATATGTTGGTTGTTGGATGTGAATTTGAATCAGCAGAAAAAACAACTGAAAAATTGCATTTTTTTCAGTCAAAAAAAAGCAGTTCCTTGTTATTCTATTGAATCAAAGGTAACCTTGTACATCAGCAGATAACTGTCATAACCCCAATGGGTCCATCAAAATAGTAAAAGTACAAAACAAAGCAGTAAACAGTACAAACAGAATATGATAATACCCAAGATGGCATGAAACAATCAGCACCTGGGTATCAATACATGTAATGGCCCTCTCATAGGTGGGGAATAAAATATACATCAGTCATGATATGTCCATAAAGAACATAACAGGATCCCAGGTACCTTATCCAAGCAGGTAAGTGATCCTCAGTATTTCAGAAACTGCTGCTCAGCATAACCAGAAATAGCTCAAAAAAATACCATGTGATCAATAACTAAAGTAGAATGAGAAAATTCTAAAAAAGATGTATAGAGTCTTCCCCAATAAACTCTTCATCATAAGATTCAGTAAGCAAGAGATGACTAGGAGCCAAACACAACCCCTCTTTGGATAAGGTGTCTGCCCTTGTGTTATGTTCCCTATAGACATGACTGATATCCACCCTAGTGAATGAGGACAAGAGCAATCATGTGTTGTCATACCAAGCCTCAAGGTTCACCATATCGAGGGTGGATACTCCCCTTGCCCAATTTATAATCACAGAGGAGTCTCCAAAGATATGTAGGTAAGGTAACCCAATATCTTTGGCGACCCGTAATGATGCCCAGAGTGCTAAAAATTCAGTTCTTGTAGTAGTGTTGTTCCCACGGCCAATTACTTACAATTCTTTTTATAAATAGATAGCCCATTCCCACTCATTAGACTATTAAGTTTAACACTCTATCAACCTAACTTGTGCTTGAGTTGTAAATCTATGCAATGCTTATTACTGGCTACTTTGTTGCCATACTTAAAATGAGTACATTATATGTAAATGGTTTTATTCACCTAATTCATATGCACGAAAATATATAAAATCTATGAAATAAAAAAAATGGTACTGCAAGGAGTAGAAACTTGGTATAATTGGCAAGCATATATGCAAAGGTGGAAGAGACACAGTAACAAACTTATCAAACCTTGTCAAATTTGATAAAGGTATTCCCTTTAATTAGAGTTTTGCATGCCTAAGTGATTTCAATGTGTAATCTTTCCCAAAATTCAAATAGTGTTGGACCAAATATTAAAAAAACGCTCAGAACAGGCTGGAGAAGAGTTATATCTCTTAATCTTGGTGAATACATGTCCAATGGTGGAAGAGTGGAATTGCTTGAAATGGATGAGTTGTGTTTAAAGGAAAAAGACCATAGGCTGGGGAGAGTAAATCTGAATAAATATAAGCTAGAAATTCATGTGAGAAATCTGGAAGACTCTCATATTATATACAGAAATGCTGGGGNAAAGGAAAAAGACCATAGGCTGGGGAGAGTAAATCTGAATAAATATAAGCTAGAAATTCATGTGAGAAATCTGGAAGACTCTCATATTATATACAGAAATACTGGGGAAAGTTTGAGGTATATAATGATTATGGGAGAGACATATGTACTGAATGTAAGTGATTGCTGAACAATCTACCATAAATATGGAAGAAAAAAAAACAATGTTAATGAGCTAGTTCAACTTTAATTGATAGATAAAACTCTGTTGGAAGCAAAAATTATGATTAGCTTGCACAAGTAAAATCTCAAAGTGAATGACCTAGGTCAGCTCATTCACCTAGATGATAAAACTCTATTGGAAGCAAAAATTATGATTATCTTGCACAAGTAAAATCTCAAAGTGAAACTAAACATATAGCAATTCAAACCAGCAACAATTCTACTGTCATGTATATGCAAGAATTTTTGTTTTTGTTTTAAGAGCATTCTGTATATGAAAAAAGAATTGCACCATTAGGTTACAGTAAAAGCCCTACATATATTAATTTACAATTAAAGAATTAATGATAAACGATGATTACATGTACATATTAATTGCATGTCGGGTAATGTAACTTAGTGAATGATTACCTGTATATATTCACATCATGATATATATATGATATTGTAGTGAATGCTTGGAATTAGATTATGGAAAATCCATCAAAGGGCTACCTGAAATCTGTTCATTTTGATATCTTATATAAGGAGCTACCAGTTTTGACTATTGTATGAGAGTGAACTATTTTCTATTTTAGAAAGGGAGACCATGGATATTGGGTTGCCAAGCTCTCACTAATGGATATTAAGGTTAGATTTATAATAAACGTAACCTTTTACTCATGTGTAATAAACAAGCAAAATTTTAAATCTCAACATCAAATTTGATCATTAATTTTATGGGAAAAATATATGTATCTTCGGGTGAATAACACTATTAAAGATAAAACTTTGTTCTTTTAAAGATAATATAAATTCACACCTTTCCATTTTAATATTGATTTAAACATGATCTCAAATAATGAGGCTTCTAGGCTTAATTAATTAAGAGTGGTATATGATGGCTACAGGAAAGGATTCCCTCATGTTTGACATAGTGATTAATAAGAGCAGTACTTGTGTAACGGCTATAATAAGGTTACTGAAAACTTGGTTTTTAAAGGAAAGTTCAATGCACAACTATGAGAGATCCTTGGCTCTCTAAATCTCAACGCAACGCAGGATTATGTACAAAATATTTACCGCTAGTATAATATTTGATGTAATCGGTATTAAAAGGAATGAATGGGTAAAATTGATTATACAGACTTGGTTTCTCTAAAAAGAATATGTTCCCATCCTAGCATCCTAGAATGGGAAGCTACGACTTTGCATCTATTGAGCATCCATCAGCTCTATGTCAAATGACATTAGATTTAGCTGATGTGGAAATGGGGAAAATTGATTAATACAGCATCTACACTGCTCCTTGCTTGAACAATACTGAAACATATCAAAAAAAACCTAGCAAAATATATCTAAGTACTAATTATATCAGATACAATAAGTATTAGCGTGCGTTTTATTTTGGCTTTAAATGCATAACTGATCTCTCCAAGATGATGTGGAAACACACCTGTTAAATGCATAAGAAGAAAAACATACGCAAGTTTTTGATAAGAGAATCCTCACCACTTGTTACTTACGGATCTGGTTTTATGATTACAGGAACAACAAGCATAGCTTGCCTAGCCTGATCCCAGTTATTATTTTAAAATCATTTATTTCGTTGAAACTGCCTCTTTGTTCAGTGATTTTGCTCGGTCTTTCTTTTCGTTGAATCCGATGAGGGTTTTGTTTATCTTGAAACAGAAAGGCCATTTTCAATATCGTTTTTTTAACTAGGAGCTCGTTGCAAGGTATGGAATCTTTCATCATATGGAAATCTATTCATATTTGCCAACAAGGACTCAATTTTCCTCAACCACAAGAAAAACAGAGTTGTGAAATAATTCCCTGGAATACAAGGTGGAGGAGCGAGGAATTACCCTGCATTTGGGTCATCAGTGATGCTGCCACTTGACTCCACAAACTTGTTCCAAATAGTAGATATTTTAATATTTGGAGGTGAACCAGAAAATGCTTACAACAAATTGAAATCTAGCAATTTCAGAGACACTGTCAATAACTACGATGTCATAGTCATTACATATAGAAACCCAAGATGGTCGATGGATAAAATGCCTAAGATGAAGGCTATGCCAGACATGCTCATTATCCCTAACAAANACACTGTCAATAACTACGATGTCATAGTCATTACATATAGAAACCCAAGATGGTCGATGGATAAAATGCCTAAGATGAAGGCTATGCCAGACATGCTCATTCTCCCTAACAAAGAAATGGATATTGCATACACTAGACAAAAACAATATACACAATGTACATGTACAATGAATGAAAACAATGAAGGGTAGGCTGATGACTCCTGTCTTACATATGGCCACAATGTAATTTTGTCAAATACTTAAGAATGCTAGTTAGTGTCAAGGCAAGCCTAAAATAAATTGAGAAGCCAAGGGATAGGGAAGAATTACACTACTTCATTAATAAGTAGAGGTACTTTATTTACTTGTTTTCACTTCACTTCCCATGCAAGCAGAAAATTTTACTGGAGCGAGTGTGGAGACATGGCTGCATCTAGAGATGCTTGCAACCTGCAAACCATGATTGATAAGTGTTACCGCACTCGACTTACTCACTCATTAATTATCACTCAACCGACTTGGTATTGATCTATATGAGGGAGTGGTTCTTTTCAGATAAAATAGGACAAATACAGGTGGAAATTAGTAACATAGGGAAAAGACAGCT
>LPNX010449181.1:108931-160610 GCA_001517045.1 Pseudotsuga menziesii | reverse complement strand
TATATATATATATATTAATGTAAGATTGAATTATTGGGGTTGGACTCGAGCTACTTATTAACTTCTTCAAATTTTTAAGGTCACATAGTTCATTAAATGAAAATTTTCACACATTAAATGACATCAATTATTTTTAAAAAAATATCATTGGGAATCCAACATAATATTCTACAATTTGTTTCTTTACTGCAAGTCGAAATTCACATGGCATATATGTGTTTCAAGGGATTCTATCTAGCACATGAGTAAAAAATCAGGTTTTCATCACCAAATTTGGCCAAAAAGTGTTACCTGCCTCCATGGAATCACCCAGTATCATTTTGATGTCATTGCAAAATAATTCCAGCCAAGAAACCCTATATTTTTAGATGCATGTGTAGGTAAAGGATCACCTCTTGAGCCATTTTTTAGGCTAGAAATGAGATAGTACAACAAAGTTTTGTCATTGATTTTCCCAACCATCTTCACCATCTCGAATTTTGGAAATTTTTTCTAATTTTGCACACATAATTTATTTTTGCATTATGGAAATGTTGTTGAACAACAAGATAAACAAATCAGTCATTTCCAGCAATGTAATTTGAGGAAAAATTCCATTTCCTTGTTTAAACACTTTTCTTTGTGTCAAGATGAGAACATTGTGATGATGGAGGATCCTACATCTCTCTCTTGAAGATATTGTAGATACAATGTCTAAATATAAAAGGCCTCTTGGGGCCTCCCAACCTAGGTCTCACTTGTACAAGTTGTAGATCAGCATAAAAACTTAGTTTTTTTTCAACAAGTGTTCATCCTTGAAGATCAACATCTACCATATGAAGGATTTGTTCAACATTACTAAGTACCCTTATTTGAAAATTGTTCTTCAATGACTGAAAATGATCATGCTTGATGACAAAAAGAGGCATAGTCCAAAGAGTAACATCTGAGATGAGTGCATTGAGTTAATTGGTTCATTGGATACATGGGTAAACACTAAAACCAGGAAGTGTAAAACCATGCATAAATATATGATCTTCGTAGAAACTTGTGTAAATATCAAGAAAATAGTTAATGACAAAATGAATAGATAAGGACTGAGTTATTTAGAAGGGTTGAATCTATTATTAAACATTTGTTACAATTTTATAACATTTAGTTTAGGGGTTTGTTGTGATGAGTTGAAAGTCTTTCTAAGTTATATGTAATCCTACGAGTGTAGAGTAAGGAGAGAGGAGTGGCCAAGAAAATGAATAATTGGGCAAATGTAGACTATAGAACTGACCTAGAAGTTGTGTGATCAGGTCAGTGTAGTGATAGAAGCTCTTAGAATGCGAAATCATCTATAAAGGTTGGAGAAAGTAATGCATTTCGTCGGATATCTGACATATATGCTATACTACAGACATCTTCAATTCATTTATATGACTTTAGTCATGTCTACATGGAGAACAATATGATTGTAGACCATTTATCCAAGGAAGCATTGAATATGAAGGCTAGCCTCCTCTCCTTCTCATAACTTTTAGAAGGAGAAATCATTGAGGAAGACATGATATAGTTAATTTAAGAGATTTTTTATTTGTGTGGCATAATCTTTTTTGGTTCTTTCTACTATGGGATACATCAGCATCTTTCTTGTTTTAGTTGGAGATGTAGAGTTTGTTTTCATCCCCTTAGGGGTGTGTTTTCTCCACCCTCAATGCCTCATTGGATAAGTTGTTTGGGATCCTTATGTTCTTTGTGTGGTATTTCTACTTTAGTCACCTTGGGATTGTGGGTTCCGTCCCTTCCCTTGAGAAATTTTTTTATACTTATGATCTCCACTCGTTAATGGACTGACTTATTTTCAGGACTATGTAAAAGTTACCTTTTATTCGCTATTGAATATCAAGGAACACCTCTTTTTGTTCTGAAAAAAATTTACAGGATATTTGCAAATGATTTTATCACATATATTGAGATCTGTAAACTGGGTCTTTTATATTTTTGGGTGACAAAACAACTAAATTAAAATAGGTACACCTAAGAATATTGTAAAAAACATAGTTTGTATTTTGAGATAAAATGGCTGAAGTATTTGCTATGGAATGACTTGTTATCTATATCGTGTTAAAGGACTATATGATGAACTGTTATACTAGGGAATTATTGGTATTATTCAAGATAATGATATCACCATTATGTCATGCTTATAAGTCTTTCCAATTTTTTTGCTGGTATTTTGCTATTATTTTCCAATTGTTTTTCTGGCCATGGTGCTTGTAGAACCAAACAGGTATTTATCAGACATGTCTTCTTCCGGGGAGGGGAGTTTGGGAAGGATGGAGGAAAGTGAGACATCCAATAGGTCTACAAGGCCTAGATCAACTAGATGTCATAACATCAAAAGAAAAATCAATAAACGCATGGAATTTTTTCTCAAAGGAGGGGGGTCATTTTTCTATGATGATGAGCTAGTAGGAGACATCGAGGTGCCCTTAAGGTACAAACACGTAGTGAAACAATGGGTACCTAGGGATCTTCCTCAAGCAAACACTGATTTTTGTGTGAATGAGAGGATATATAGAATTGCACTGTCATCATTACATGGATTGGGGTTGTTTTGCATGGATGGCATAAAGGTTGGATACGACAGATATACAGAATTGATGGAGTATGTTGGACCCTCTTACAAATACAATGATTGGATGCACCTTTTCCAATATACATGAAGTGTGCATAGATATGGGTTGTCAACAAATTATTTACAACCAAAAGACAAAGATCACAATAAAGGAGCAACAGTGTACATTGACAGAAGGCCAAAAAAAACTGGGAATATTGTGAGGTTTATAAACAGTACACAACCAGGGTCTACACTTAAGCAACCCAACTACATATTTGAGGTGCATGAAGGAAACCGTGTCTTTGTATGTGCCATTAAATCAATAGCTTCTGGGGAAGAACTACTTATTAATTACAATTTGAATCATGTAGATACAAACACGGTTAGTATGGTTGTGGTACATCCAACAATTTACCCAACCTTTTATTAATTATTTTAACATATTTATTATTTTTTCGTTAGCATATAATTATAATTTTCTATTAAATTTCCTATGTTGACTTTGCGGGGAAGTGATGGGGTCTCATCACCCCAGCAGAAGGTGAGAGGAGTACAAGATCTGCGAGGCAACAGGTATACATCAAAATGTTATGTTTTAAAATTGTTTTAGTGAGTATTTTGGTTTCGTTAGGTAAATTTTAGTATGTTTTTGATGCAAGGTTTTGTCAGGGGCACCTCCCTCATAGTAGATGTTAGTAGACCTGCCTCAAGGCAACAGGTATACATCGATATTGCCATTGTAAAAATTTAGGATGGACAAACAGATATATCGTTATGTATTTTCAATAGTATATTTAGTTTGTTTATATAATCTTATCTAATTTCCATGCTGAGTGTTGATTAGGGAATTCAACTAACAATTGATCAAACGACTGTAGCATCAAGGAAACAGGTAAACATGAATATAATTCTGCATTTTAATTACTATAAAATTGTACATATGTATAACGTGTAGCATAATGTTTATTTTGTTATGTATTTTTTCGTTTGTATGTCTGCGTTCATTATGATAATGTTGTCTACTTTTTGTCCAGGTTGATGATCAGGAAAATTCCCAAACTGTTGATCAGACAAATGGATCCTCGAGGTAACAGGTAAACCTAAATCTAATTCTACATTCTAAATACTTCAAAACTGTACACATATAAAACATGTAGCATAATTTTTATTTTGTTATGTATTTTGGATATTTTACATATTGCGTTCATTATGATAAAATTCTATACTTTTTTTGCAGGTGGGTGATCAGGGAAAGTCCCCAGCTATTGATCAGACCACACCCTCGTCTAGGCATCAAGTAAACCTAGATGTAATTCTAGGAATCTATCATGATAGACAATTTTTGCTAGTCCAATTTTTTGCGCAGACTATTACTTCAAAGACTAAGCAATGTTTTATATATTTCTATTGTAGACATGGGATTCAGTTTATGAAACACCAACTCAGCAGTATTTACAATTTAACGTCTACCAATTCGTGAAAGATAAGGAAATTAGTACGTCTGTAGACCCATTGAAGGTGCTATTGAAGACCATGGAAAAACAAAATGAGGAACTAGTTGAATTGTCATTGACAGTTCCACAAATAGAAGAGATCAAACCAAAAATTCAATTGTTGATCCAGAGATGTCAACAATTGAGAGTAAGTTCAAGAATAATAATGTAAATTCATTTAGAACTTTATCATTTTTAATTTTATATGATATTGAAATTATAATACAATGGCTTGTATTTACAGGAAATTATTCAGTTTAACACTAATGGTGAAGACATTGTTGGTCCCAGTGACCAAACCACTCCACGTACACCACATATCGCTCCCTTTTTTTTCCACTGAACAGTCGGCAACATGCTCTGCCACACCCTCAAGTCCAGCAGAGGGTGCAGCCAATGCTCACCAACCCATAATAGATGTTGCAGAAGAGGGGGTGGATGCAGGGTTAGATACCAATGCTGATATTGAAGGAGCATTTCTTGGATCTTCTCGTGTCACTAGCATTGGTTCAATAGTGACAACATTTTTTGTGAACGATGAACTCGTTCCAATAAATATAGAGAAGCTTCCATGTGATTATAGATTATTAAATTTAGCTTTTATAATTTGTTTCTAACATACCGATAATATTTTTAACGTTGACTAATGATGGAATTATTATTTTGCAGGAAATGATGTATTTTATAAAAATATAAATGATTTTTCCTTGGTGATCTTCAGGCCCACCATCCGCACAAGGTGGTACAGACAGGAAAAATATTTAAAGGATGAGTTGACTTATCGCTTGGTTAGTCTGTTCGAAAAAGATACCTTCAATACATCGAAGGTCCTATAGATGGCTTGACAACATCTTAATATTGTTCGAGACCAGTATAGGGTTCACCTAGAAAAGAACCCTAGGTATGAGTTCCCTCCGATGATTCCATCAAGGAAGTGGAAAGCCCTAGTAGAAGATGGAAAAGAGAAGGGTCTAAGAAAATCAGGAAAGATACTACCAGGAATAGGGAGGTATGTAATACATTCCAAAATGAAATGGTAATCCTTATTATTATTATTTTTTTATCGAATTTGGAACATCAACTAACGTAATTCAACACTTGATTAGGCTGTCGGACACATCAAAGGCCATCAAGGGAAGAATGGAAAAAATTGGTCAACAAAAGCTTGGGCCTGGTGCTTATTTGAATTTTGCGGCCTGATATATAAGTATCGAAAACCTGATACTGCATCCAAATAATATTTAGAAAATTATTTTCATTTTATTCTGGCAAAAAATGTAAAATTAATGACATCATGCAAATATGCAGGCCGACTGATTCAAAGAATTGCCCACTGAGGAATACATGAAACTTGGCTTCAAATAGGGCTTTGATGCCATTGTTGAACACCAAAGAAGCTTATCTAGGCATACTGCATGAGCTTCTACTGATCCATCTAGTGCGTAGGTATATAAAAACTATATATATTAATAATAATTTATTAATTCTCACGCAATTAATTCGTTATAAAAAATGAACACAAATTATTTATTCCTTTTTTAGCAGGAAAGTAATGATCCCGTTAATGTCGAGGATGTACACCAACCAGACGAAGATCATGCTTCGATTCCAGGTAATGAATTTATTGATATGCTACTGTTTTGTATAGATAATTGTAGATAATGAACATTAATTCTAATTCTCCACAGTTCAACTACAGAGCATGTAGATGCAGATAACACTGAACATGTTGAGCCTATACAGGATAATAATGAACATGTTGATGTGCCCATGCTAGGTAGAAAAATACCTTTGTAATTTTTTTTTAAATGAATTACTTGTAATTATAAAAATAAAATAAACTAATGAAACATTTTGACATTATTGCATAAATTCATAGCCCCTCTCTGCAAGTTCAACCTTGCAAGCAATCTAGTAGGGATATCAATGAGCAAATTACGGAAGATGCGCTTCTAGCTAAATATGTAAAGAGAACAAAAGTAAAAAGGAAGTGACTAAAGAAATTTTGAGTAATTCTTGTTTATAATAAAAATTCTTACATGGTTTTTTCCTCTATTTCATGAGTGAAAGGTTAAATGAATGCTTTAATGAATGGTTTACTGAATTTTTTTATCAGCTATTGACTAAATGAATGGTTTAATGAATTTTTTTTCAGCTATTAAATGATTGAATGGTTTATTGAATGATTTAATGAATGGTTTAATGAAATCTTCTTTCAGCTATTGAGTGAAATAATTTGCAGTAAATAGTTATTTGCAAGTAGATGCATTGGGTTTATGGAATAGAGAGTGATGTGAGGGGGGGGAGGGGCCATAAGAGCTTCCACATTCATGTGGTTGGTTCTATTATAGAATATTAAATTATTCTCGAAACAGAAAGGATCTCAATGAACGGTAAGAAAGAATACATTAAAAACAATTATTTCTATAATTGTAGTGTTTAAATTTTACTATTGATATTTGACTCCTCCATTGGAACTTGTTACAGATAACGTTGAGAAACATTTTCATAGTTAAGAGGAAAGAAATGGCGTTTTGATGTGATCGATGGCCTTATATACATAGTGTTTTTGGTTCTCCATGTTTTATCAGGTGATCTATTATTAACAATTAATTTACTTGAATAGTTGAATAGTATTGTAATCTACATTGTAATAATATTGTATTTATTTAGATTGTTTTTGTTATTATCATAAACAAACAAATATTTATTTGATGGGTCATAACATGAAATTATTGCAACAGGAAAAAATTTGAAGTATGTTGAATGATGTTTTGAAAGGTAAAGCAGAAGAAGATAGTGCAAAGCTCCAAAAATCAAGTTATAATTATGTTTTCTTTTATTTGATTGAACTGTGTATTGGGTAATATGCATGTGCACACATGCACATTTAGTTGATGATGGTGATTACCATACATTCATGCTAAATTTGTTGTATCTAATCTATAAACTTACATTAATTAGTTTGATTTATCAAGTTGTTTCTATGATTGAATAACTTGGAAAAGAAACTTCTAATTTTTATGAGTTAGTAAGTTGTAGAATCCAGTCTTTTCACAAATATTTTTAAAAATAGATCTATTGTATTTGTAGGCCAAGAAGTTCAAGAGAGTACTTTTATAATGTATATATATAGCCTTCCCTTTATGTAATTCCAGTAGTAGCATTAGAGTATGTACTGGTGAGCTATTAGCAAACCCTATTCTTTGCTTGAGTGTATGAGGGTGGGGCCAAGTTTCTTTTTGGGTTTACCATCCATAAAAATATGAAATTCTTCTTGCTAGTGCAACATCTCTAAGCCAATTTCATGGAGAAATTATACTCCTAAAATGCTCTGAATACTAGGTTAGAAGAACTCGCTGTCACTACCCTCCCCCCTTATTCATTAGCCATCCTAGCCAGTGATCCCATCCATCCTATCTAGCAAGCCATCGATCCCAACAAGACCAGCAACACCATCGATCCCAGTGACCCCATCCATCCTATCTAGGAATATCAACAACCATTGAAGGGTTATCTTCCCAACTTACCTCACGATGTTATTTTTCTGGTTATCTTCTTCCCAAGCTAGGATTGTTGATGATGGGATTACTCACCTACAAGGTGTCCTCCATCATCGTCTTTCCCATTTAAAAAAATGTTAATACTATTTATAAATTATATTCCCTAGCTTCATATATAAGTCAAGGTAGCATGTCTGCAGGTATTATAAATTTGGCCACCTCAGCACCAAATGAGAACTCACCGTATCATTGCTCTTCATTGGATTCAGAGATTTTGAGTTCTGATAGGTTAGTCAATCCTACAACTAATGGAAGTAGAGCAACATTGCATGCTTCTAATGATGCCTCAAGTAAAGAGAAGTTCTTGATAGGTTCAAGGTTTACGGTCTTTTGGAATGATACTTTTGGCATGAATTCTATCTCTGCCACATTAAATAGTAAAAGTGTGTTAGGTGGTAAAAGTGCTAGTTCCTCGTCGACTAACAGTGTAGAATGGAAAATTTATTTAGATGGTCAGGAATCAATCCTTCTCCCAGTGCATGGACATGAAAGGGTATCTATTTTTACATCTGTTGTTTCTCAGTCCCCTCAATAGCCCTCTAATTCATTTTCTTCCATTCCTCATGAAATGATTCATTATATGAGACATGAGGTAGTTCCTCAGCAAAATCAGCATATATATTCTCTTTTTCTTCCAAAAGGCCACAAAATGTGTCAGCAAGTGAGTGGATCATCACCCCTAGTAAGGAAGCAACACTTTGACAACCCTATGGTTCATAGAACTTAGAAAACAAAGGGAACAAGCTCCCAACTCCCAAAAGCAGTTCCTGTGTAGCTAGAAACAATGGTCATTTTAGTTCTACATATTAAAAACAAACACAAAATACATATGCTTAAAATTCATGATTTTTTTATTTGGAAACATGCCAAGAGGAATTATTTATGTAACATTTTGCATGAGTTTCTTTTGCTAAGATCAATTAATTAAGAACTATTTAACTACATGAGTACCATCAGTTCTTTGGGAACATTGGGTCCTGATAGTGTCCATCCTTGTCTAAATTCCTTAGGAAAAAAAATTATGTGTTCCCAAATCAGTAGGCTTAGGAGGCTAGTATTGATCAATTTAATATCAAGGAACCTCATGCCATGGTGAATTCATCAATCTCCCAAGTCCATCTATCACTAAGTGGAATTCATGTTCAAAATTCTATTTGAATGTATGGGTTTTAATAATGTATATTCATCTCCAGCATCTTTAGAAAAAAATTGTTGTGATCCCAAAGCAGTAGCCTGAGGGAGCCAGTAATGATCAAGTTAGTATCAAGGAGCAGCATCCAATGGTGGATTCATCTATATCCCAAGTACATCTATTGTCACATGGAAACTATGATCAAACTTCTTAATCTACAATTAAAAGTATGGGTTCTGTTAGTGTCTGTCACATGCCATCTTCTTCAGAAAAATAATTTGTTTGCTTACACATAGAGAAATTTAGTATCGATCAAATTAATATTAAAGAGAAGCATCCAATGGTGGATTCATCTATCTCTCAAGTGCATCAGTCATCACATTGTAACCTTTCAAACTTCTAACTCTTCAAGTAAAGGTATGGGTTCTCATAGTGTCCTTACTTCTATACCTTCCTCTGGAAAAAAAATTGTTGTGTTCCCAAAGCAATATGTTGAGGAAGCTAACAACAATCAGGTTAGGGTCAAAGGTAATCATCCAATGGTGGCTTCATCTATCTCCCAGGTATTTCAGTCATCACATGAAAATGATGATCTAACTTCTACCTCTTTAGGTAAATTTATGAGCTCCAATAATGCCCTAACCTCTCCAGCTTCTCCATGAAAACAATTTTATGTATTTCCAAAGTAACATGTTGAGGAAACTAGTATTTCTCAAGTTAGTATCAAAGAGTAGTACACTGTGGTACATACTAGCTAGACCATAGAGGAAGAAATGATACAAAATCAAGCTGAAGTGGAATCTTTTGTTGGGTATCAAATGTTGTTTTACTTGAAACAAATTAGTAACGAAAGAATTTGGTTCCTGATATCCGTAGTTTCTCTTTCAAGAAAACAATTGGAACTCGGGGTTCCTTAAATTCCTATTCTTCTTTGCAAATGGGTCAGTATCATGCTGGAGCACATGTTCACCATCCTTCTGGAACATGGGACCATAGTTTAACTCCATTTACATGTCAGACATGACTACTGTGTGTTTGTAAGAATTCCCATCTCTAACACTATCTACAAAATCAACGAATCAATGTTCCATTGAATGTGAATGGAAAATAAATTTTGGTAATCAAGCTAGAGCTGAACCTTTAAATATTAAGAGCACTAGGTGAGCTCAACGATTAACCAAACCAAGAATGCACAGGAAATTAAACCCATAAGATTAAGATAAGATTAGATAAGACTCAGATAAGACAAACCATTCTCAGACCAACAATATAGAAGGTTGGAGGTTGTGGATTAAGGAAAAACATCTAATTTCATTAATAAGCTTTTAGAACTTGCACCAACAACTGCTTTGTTGATAATCACATATTCAAGTTGGCTCTCTCTCTCACTCTCATTCTAATAATGTTGATATGTTAAGTGCATCAAACATTGATTACTTGGCTACCTTAATATTAAAAGGTGTTGAATTTTGAGTCTCTGAATGTTAATATATTTTTATTGATCACCTCAATTTTCTTATTGTTTTATCTGTTTATTAAGTTATCTTTTGGGACCATTTTTTATGGTATACATTTTATTGTCTTTGTTATTGAATATTTTAGTGAGATATTTTCTAGTTTTGAGCTAACATAGCTCACTATTATCACAAAGGATGGAAACTTTCTTAAAGGAAAAATATTAGGCTATCCTATTTATATTGCTAGTCATAAATAACTATATTTGAATTCATAGATGTGATACATGTTTTTTATGTATGGCAGATGGAAAGCATGTGGGAGAAAAAAAAATTGATGCATAGTTGATTCAAAGGAGTGATATGCTCAAATTATACCCAAGTTCAAAGGTACCATCTAATGGAATAGTAGTATGGGGTTCCAACCATGTCAATCAGAGTATGATTAGTAGTGTGTTAGCACTATTGTCAAAGGAGGTTGAGGGGACAATCATAGGAGACACTATGAACTTAAAAGGGGATCTTCACATTCAAGTGACAACAAGTAGGTTCAGATGTTGCTTTATCTCAGATTGTTCATTTGGTTGAAACAACTCAAATGGCTAAAGCTCCAATTCATAAGTTTGTTGATTATGTAAGCTCTTGTCAAACATATCTTTGTTAAATCTCATAAATTATATTGAACACAAGCCACAGTGTTTCTAAATTGGCCTCATGTTTTACAAACATTTGCAGAGAATACTAAGAAGTCCTTTGGAAATAAGAAATCAAATTTTGAGATTCATAATAAGATTAAGTAGTGTTTTCATTAAACATGTTGTTGTGGTGTACTTGCAGATGGGTGATTCCATGAAGGAGGGTAACACTTTTTGGCCAAATTTGGCGATGAAAACCTGATTTTTAACTCATCTGCTAGATAGAATCCCTCGAAATGCATATATGCAATGCGAATTTTGACTTGCAGTTAAAAAAAAATTGTAGAATATTATGTTGGATTCCCAATGATATTGTTTTAAAAATATTCCGATGTCATTTAATGTGTGAAATTTTGCTTTTAATGAACTGTGTGACCTTAAAAATTTGAAGAAGTTAATAAGTGGCTCGTGTCCAACCCCAATAATTCAATATCATATTAATAATTTAAAAAAACAAATATGAGCATGATCTACACATAATGCACTGTGGTCTGCATATTTTTTTTAAAATTTATTTCGCAATATACAATTATTTATTATTTTTTGAAAGTGACCACATCTTATTTCAGCATCATTTTATACACATGTGTGTCCATCGCAGCTTTTTTTTGCTATTTTCAAAAATTAAAAAACAAAAGACACCCTTTTGAAGAGGACACGTCAATGTGTGGGCTGTGCATTTTTACAAAAATTTTGGATGTGTATATTTTACCGTGTGTATTTTTCTTTGAGCTACTTTGAAGTTGTTGTCTGGTTTTCTAAGTGTAAGTTTTAGAACTAATTAAAAACAAAAACCCATATGAATGCCAAAACGCGTGCATGATATCTCAATGGATAGAGGATTCAGTGAGAAATCTATCGGTATGAACTCTGCGCAGTTGTGTGCCATGAATGGCAGGGTTTACACCCCTAGAAGACACAGAGAAACACTAATTTTCTTGAAAGAGGGCTAAATCTCTGTTTTTCAAGCCCTCGATCAAGGGTTTGTTGGAACCTCGATTGAGGTTTTATTAAACCCTCGATCGAGGGTTTATTAAAACCTCGATCAAGGGTTTATTAAACCCTCGATCAAGGCTTTGATAAACACTCGATCGAGCTACTCTTAAACACTTGAAAAAAAGCTTTGTACATGACTACCAATATACTAGCATATTTTTTTGGGATATAAAATTTAGGTTATAGATATTATATATATGTATTATATATAATATTATGTTCATGTAGGACATTTTAGAAATGGGTATCAGGGATCCATCTAAGAGAATTTAAAAGAAAAATTACAAAAGAATAAAGGGGAAATGGGAAATTATAATTTTTTAAAGATGGTAAATGTAAAAATTTAAAAAAAACATAAGTGAAAAAATAAAAAATAAAAAAGAATAAGAAGAAGGATACTTATTCTCAACATCGTAATAAATATAAAGAAGTTAATTTTTTTTATTTTTCATATTTGAATAAATGATAAGAATATAAATGCATAAGAAGAAGAATTGAAGGAGCAATAATATAATACTTATAACCATAGTGAAATATACTAGTAATAAGGGAAGTTGTCCTTTGTTTTTTAGATTTAGTTTTTTGAAACTATGAAAGAGGCATCAAAGTTTAGGGAACAAGAAAACTCTTTCCATAGTTCACCTAGAACATATAATTATAATTCTCTCATTGTATAGATAAATGTGTACATAAACATAATTGAAAATTATAACCTATTACCAATTTGTGTCATCTAGACATGAGTACATTAAGAATATAGCAAATGGATAAGACTCATGAAATAAACATGACATGCCAACTCCCTCAACTCATAAAAAAAAGTTTTTTCGTAGTGATAATAATATGTTGCGCCCCATATATGTGACCTTGTGACCCTCCTTATAACTAAATTTAATGAAGTTTAAATTTTTTCCGGACCAAAGATATTAACAAAAACATTGAACTCTATGTTGAAAAGAGAGATGGATTTAAACGACACTATAGATGACATTGATTATGAATATTTTTTGCAATGACCGAGTGGACAAACTATTTTTTGTAGCATAATTACCATGACGTAGATACAATAAACCCTTCAATGCATCCTGGCATGATAACTCAAAAATTTAACCAATAGTTGTGAAACCTTGATGGTGATGCCAGGGATTCATTTTGGGGCTTTAACAATAATTTTAGAGTCTGTGAACTACATGCATTTAATTTTTTTAATGCTTATATTCAAGTAGTATCATGGTGTGTTTTCATTAGAATTCAACATCTAGCTTGTTTATGTCATCAGTGGTTGGTAAGGAATTTTAACATCATTTGATTCCTATCTGCAATATATCCAATGTGTATACAATGTAGTACCTAGAAATGTAGTGAAATTTTTTAAATACTAAAAATACTTTTCTCCTTCGTATATAATTTTTAATTTTAAAAAACTACACTTATGTGATATGACTTTGAATTTACAGTCATTTTTATCTTAATCGTCATGTTCTATTCCGCCCTGGGCTCTGAGCTTTAAATATCTAACCCGAGGATCTATACCATATGTAGATCGTAGTCCTGAGAATATAGGTCGAGTGGACACAACTCGTCTAAGTTCAATTCATCAACTAAAATGCATGCATCGTTGTCATAGTGTTGCTTTTGCATTGAACCAATGAGAGAAATGATGCATGCAATACAGTTGATGAGCTGAACTTAGGCAAGTTGTGTCCACTCGACCTGGATTCTCAGGACTACAATCTACCTATGGTATAGATCTTTGGGACAGATATTTAAATCCCAGAGCGTAGGGCGGAATACAAGAGAACGATTAAGATAAAAATTAGTGTTACATTAATAGTCATATCACATAATTGTGGTTTTTTAAAATTAAAAATTATATACGAAGGTGCAAAGTATTTTTAATATCTTTAGAGAAATGAAAATGTGAGCATGAAAAAAAAATTGACCTCATTTCCTTGGGTTATATCAATGTCCATTGTTTACTCTTCAAAATTGTTATTGTGCCACACATTTACAATTAATTTTGCTAGTAAATTATTGAATGACATTAGAATTTACATCAATAACACGTGACTAAACATGATACTAATTCTCATTTCGACAAGAATTGAAAATGTTCAATGACATGAATTCAATGGGGATTCAAAATACAAGGTGTCCAAGGATCTTTTGTAAGACTTCATTAAATGAAAAGCTCGATCGAGCTTTTAAAACTTTAACTAAAAAACTATTCATGTGTGCACACAAATATGGACACCCAAAAATTTATTTAATCAAAGTTTTTGAAATCTCGTATTGTTCATGGGAACAAGGTCTTCGAATTCAATTAAAATAAAACATAGAATTATATGATAATAAAATTTAATAAAACATAATTTCGACTAGAAAAATAATACTTGTGGGTAATAGTACAAAGCTTGAAGAAGAAACAAGTAAAAGCGTTACTATTGCCACTTCCTCTAGGTTTTATGTCTAGATATTAGTCGTGGAGTAATTGGAGTTATAGATGTTGGATTAATAGATGATCAATCATATCTATAACTCCAATTACTCCATGACCCATATCTACAAATGAATATAAATGACCATTTTATATCCAACAAATGCAGTGAATAATATCAAATGTTTCTTGTCTATTTATAGTAAAAACGATTAAAGATGCTTGATTGAGCTTCTTTTAACCCTCAATCAATCTTTTTTTTAACCCTCGGTCGAGCACTTGTGCCTCAATCGAGAGCTTTTCAAAAGCTCGATCAAGAGTTTAACAAAACCTCGATCGAGGGTTTAAAAAAACCTTAATCGAGGTCTTAACACCTTGATCAAGGGTTTGGAAAAAGCTCAACCAAGGTACGTTTTTGTGTTTTTCCCAAAATTGCGTTGCCAAAAATTGCAACCCACCTCCATGGATGCACCCAGATTTCCATTATTTGTTTTCTTGTTGTTGTTGCATTGGATTTTGTGACATGGTTGGACTAGTAATATTTTTTAGATCCCTTCCTAACATAATTTTACTTCAGAGTATACGTTCTTATAATTTTATTTTGTTTGTATGTTCTATTTTTTATGTAAAAGAACCATTAAACAATTTGATTACTTTAGTGCCCGCATTATGTAGGTATCTTGATGGAGTACTTGATTCCTATCTGAAAGAATGGCTACTTCCCGCTAGTAATCACTTTGTTCTTGCACTTATGTTTGTTATCTCAATTCTGGTCAGGGTAGGAAGTTGATGCTTATGAGAATGATGGGTGTGGTCACTAAGGTCCTTAACAATCTCGAGTATATAATATACTTCTTGCAGACAAAATAAGAGATTGTATTTAATCATGCCAAACTATGCCGCCATCTCGAATTCATAGATAACAAATGAGTTGAAGCTTCCAAGGTATGCACATTACTTCTCTTCTTTCACTTCATGGGAATTGGTAGTGTTTTTTTATTGAATGATAGGATTTTTTCCCTTGGCTTAGTCCTCAAATGGATAAAGTGATTTTAAGTTTGTTGTTTTCCCATTGTTTTCTCAATTTTCTGGAATGTGTATTTCTTATTTCTTCCGATGTCCATGATACCCTGTTCTAGGATGTCATACTTTTTGGTTTGTCTATGGAATTCTAAGTGGATTTTACTGTGTTGGGAACTCTATCAAACAAGATGCTAAAGCTTAGATGTTTTCCTTTATAATGGATATTATTTGTAATCTACTCACTGTTATAGATAGGATATTGTTCCTGAGTTGTGAATATTAGATAGGGTAGTATTCAAGGGGAGGGTTAAGGCTAAGTTTAGTTATTGTCACAATGATTTATCTATCATCTTAAATTCCCCAGAGACCTTTCAAGTATTTTATCATTTTTCATGCTTCAAGCAAACTAAGTGAATCAAATACATATCTATTCAAGAACATGCTTTGTGTAATGTCCCTTTTTTTGTAATTTTACTAAATGACCAATTTTTTCACTTTTTCCCCAATTTTGACCTTAACTAGTTTTGATGTCTAGACCTTCAAATTGACCCAAATGCTTCCAAATTTTCTATGAAGGTAAATGAATGATAATATAACTTAAATATTATTCTCATGTATGTTTTTTTACCTCCAAATTACTTCTGCAAACTTTTTTAATGTTCTGTTGAAAGTAGGAGTCTTTACTAGAAAATTGGGGCTCCAATCCCTCCCGGGTAATTGTCATAAATGGCTTCACAAATGATCCCAAAGTCACTTGAATTTATGAATACATTCTAGGTATGTGTAAGGAACCTTTTAAAATTCTCATATGCATCATGGTTCAGTTTATACAGGCTGATATGACTCTTTCCAAAACAACTCCCAAGTCACAATTTCGACCCTTGGGAAAATGCACCAAATCTTCTCCCAATGCAATAAAAATGAGTAAAATGGCTTCCAATGCTTAAGTACTGAACATGAGACTTGACATACACATTAATTAAATTCCATCCATCATACATGTATCATATATACATTCCTCCATTCGAAATAATAAGCATTACCATGGCATATATCAAAATAGAGTGGAAATTGTCATTGTTTGCTCCTTAAAAGTCATTTTGGCATACAACTCTTGGGAATTTCGACTTAAATTTTTTTTAGAATGAATAAAAGAGAATATTGAACTGATTAAAATCATAAATTGACAATGAAATTCTCTCCCAATTTGAAATCATCAGCATTGCAATGGTTCACAACAAGATAGTGGGGAAATGACACTATTTATTCATTGTTCAACATTTTTACATGAATTCTTTTGGGTATTTAGACCTGAGAGTATTTTGAACATGAAATAAATATCATATACATAATATACATCATAACATAATATAATTGGCATTATAATATTCTCCAAAGATATCAATAGCTCACCCAAAGCACAATCCCTCCATTTGCATGAATATGGTGTGAAAAATGGAAATAGTTGAGAGAGAGTGCTGCAATAGAAGAATCCACATGATTTACTGTATATTACACCTGAAAATAAGACTCTATTAAATCTCCATGAAATACCTGAGTGGCCTTTCCAAACACCAACTAGGATGGGAATCTTTCACCCTCGAAATTGGCTTAAGCAAGAAAACTAGTCATCCACTAGCTCTCACAATTCACAAATGAGCAAAAGATTCTTCTCATGGCTGATCCCTGTATTTTATAAACATTATTAGTCTTCTAAGGTTGCAAATCCATCCATAAACCAAAGCCAAGTCAAATTGGTGTGGCTGCTCATGCTATGCCATGTGGCCTCTCTCTTCACCTTCCCTTTTTTCCCAAATTTGAGTAGGAGCCTCTTGGCCTTCTCCAACTCCCAAATTCGACCTCTAATATGCTCTATTCAGTCCTGACATGTCAGTATGTCAGTGTGTCAACCTTCAAATCTGACTTGTGTCATAACTATTTGGGCATGAAAACTCATAGTCCTATTAATATTCCGTATGGGTATATCCATATAAAAAGGTATACCTTATTCTAAATCTACCTTTGAAAGCTTGATCAACTCTTAGTCTCATTCCCTGTCCATCCCATGACCTCATGCCTCAGCACATTACTAAGTAACTTCTAGGAAAATTTTTGTTGTAGGTAAAATTATCAAATAACAAGTAATATTTGTATAGGTATTTAGAAGGATATGGAGTGGGAGTAGTTGGATCTTGAAAAAAAGGCCATGAGAGGAAGAATACAATGGCTAGGGAGAAAAGAGTCAGGATTGAAAATTGGAAGCCACGTCTAATGAAGAAATGGAGACCAAAGAAAATAAATTAGTCACTCCTACTATAAACATGAATAAGCATGTGTTGTATACTCGTATGGAATCCTGTTAGCATTGAAGTTTTGTACAGGAGAAACCAAAGAAGGGAGAGAGGTTGTAGCCTAGGGAGTTCTAGAAGTTTGGAGTTGTGTGAGGAACTAATTTCCATAAGGAAAGAAATTCATGGTTGAAGGGAGCAGAGTGCTTGGCTAGATATTTTTTTTTCAATTTTTTTTTGTTGGTGGCTTCTACAATGTAAAGCATGGTGATCCCAGATTTGAACAAGGTATTATGTTGTTTAGAGAAATCTTGGATGTGGCCACTTCTATACAGTAATAATGTAAAATTTATTATATCATACAGATTTTAAAGGATAAACATATTTTATTAATCTCACCACAATTTTTTTTTGTCTTAACGATATATATGCGCAATGCTGGTATATGAAAGATGGATTCAATGCAAGTGTTATAGAATGACTAAACATGCTCCAGTTTTATTGATATTATATTGCATTCCTTGGTTATTCTAGCTAATAACCAACATTAATAAGTGTTGATTATATTCTGCTATGAAATCCTCTTCTTTCTCCTTGGTTGATTCGCTTTTAAATTGATAGAGTTAGGGATCAATGGATCCATCGTACATGTTAGAATACCAAAAAACATTTACAACCCACCCTTGCTGAAAATTTTCCAAATCAACTGAACCGAACAGTTAATGGTTTGTTGTTGTGCTTCTATTTCCTATTTAAAAGGGGTCCCATGTTATGATCTCATTTCTTCTTGCATATTTTGTATGCTCAAGATTTCTTGTTGGAGAGTAGGGCATTTTCTATGCATGATTTGCAAAAGTATGTTTTCTTGGTGTTTTATTTCCGAAACCAGTTGTTTCATATCAATTACTTTGTAGTGGATCTTCCTGTTTTCAATTTCAACAAATTTTATCCTTCTCAACAAACTTTTAATCTAGGATGTCAAACAAATTTGACTAGATGGAAATACTTTTGGGGTTGTAAATTGTTCCCAGATTGTTGTTGCAGTTATCGAGAGCCTCAATTTGTTTGCTATGTTTATGTATATGTAACTTCGGAATGTATTTCACTCATATTTCTTATGTATTGTAACCCGATGTTTATTCTGGGATGTACTTGAGTCATGTCATGCCCCGATTTTCCTATCGGGAAGTTCTATAATGTAAAAAAGTCATGTCAAGTCATTGTGGGTAACCCTCCTATTGTCTAAGGGTTAAAGTTCTCGCAGTTCCGGGGCACTAGGGTTATTAGACTCTCCTAGAGAGGTCAGCCCTAGTAGGGTTTAGTCAAGTCGGGAATTAGTATAAATAGAGAGTTGGCCTCTCTATTTATCACACATGTTATACACACTCAAGTGTAGCGCATAGTTGAGGAAGGAGAAGACACTGGAGCTAGACAGAAAGAGGTTACTGCTATCAGGAGATCACCTTACTGTTTTGGGTCTTTACTTTTGGTGTTGATTCTATCTCTGAGGAAGTTGCGGGGTTTTCACCATTTATGGTTTCCCCGAGGATAAACATTGTGTTCATTGTCTCTTTTGTTTGATTTTTGTGCTTGTTATTCTCTCAATTAAAGATCCTAATGTATTGCTAGCTTAATGATAAAAATATAACATGGCATCAGAGCTAACCTGAGAAGAAGATATTGTGCAGCTGCGGGAACTAGGGCTTCCTACTTTGTGGATCTCTCTTCATATATTTTCAGCAAAAGAAGGTTGGAATAACTCTCCTCCTTAGGGTGCATATTTTTGTGAAAGCAGAATCCAATTCTTAGTTTTTTCAATTTTGGACCCAACACTACTGGCTGAAAATTAGGGATTTTCACATAAGAGGTATTTTTCAGTGAGCCCAGGCCTGGATTGATCTCCTCCAAAAAATCAAAGTTAGGGATCAAATTCAAAGCATTTGGTTGGACAAAACTTCAAAAAATCAAAACCCTAATCTACTACTGAACCAGCACTGCATAATTTTAGCTCCAAATCCAGATCCGACATCTTGACCTAGTAAGATCTAAATCCTTTGTATTTCCATTTGAGGTTCTCAGTTTAAGATGTCTCACCATACCAAGCTTGATGAAAAGCTTGAAGGAGCTGATAACTTCTGAGCCTGGAAATATAAGATCTCCCTCGTCCTAGAAGAAAATGAGTTGGACTCCTATATCAGTGAGGAGGTTCCAGTTCCAGAGGGAGATGAGGCT
The DNA here is from genome assembly GCA_001517045.1 of Pseudotsuga menziesii. Classification (NCBI taxonomy): domain Eukaryota; kingdom Viridiplantae; phylum Streptophyta; class Pinopsida; order Pinales; family Pinaceae; genus Pseudotsuga; species Pseudotsuga menziesii. Next base: position 140,710 of record LPNX010449181.1, on the reverse strand, counting down.
AAGGCCTTACACAAGAAGAAGTTGGTTATGGAAAAGAGAATCATTGCCGATTCTATCAAGGATCACCTCATACCACAAGTGTCATCCCTAAAGACACCTAAAGCTATGTTTGATGCCCTAACCAAATTGTTTGAAGGGAAGAACATAAACCAGAAGATGACTATGAGAAACCAACTGAAGAATGTAAAGATCCAGAATGCTCAGACCATCCAGTCTTACTTTACAAGGGTATCTCAAATCAAGGAAAAACTGGAAGTAGTAGATGAAGAAGTGGAAAATACAAATATTGTGAAGACCACCTTGAATGGTCTCCCTAGATCATGGGACTCTCTCATTCAAGGGATCTGTGCCAGAAAGAAATTAGTCAAGTTCAGCAGACTATGGGAAGAATGCTCTCAAGAAGAAGCTTGGATAGCAGCTCGAGAAGAAAAGATGGGAAGTGAAGATCAAGCTCTCATGGCCCACACCAAGAAAACCAAAAGGGACCATCATCACTCCAAAGGTAAGCCTCATCACTCTAGAAGATATTGGGCTACTGTTAGATGTTACACATGTGATGTGAAAGGTCACATATCCAAATTCTTCCCTAATAAAGGGAATTCAAAGAAGAAGAAGGGGAACAAGAGAAGACATCATTCTCATGCTGCAGAGGATGATGAACCTTCCACAAAAAGAATCAGACAAGAAAGTGATTCTTCAAGTGATGAAGAATATGTACTCATCTCCGCTCTCACGGGAACTGTTTCACATGGAAGAAATGATTGGCTCATAAATAGTGGTGCTTCCAAGCATATGACGAGATTCAAAGAATCATTTTTGAAACTATCTGAACATGAGTCACCTCACAAGGTGAAACTTGGGGATTACTACCAGTATCCAATAAAAGGTAGTGGTGAATACTCCTATAAACTAGACTCTGGAAAGTCTATGAAGATGAAGAATGTATTATTTGTTCCAAGACTAAAGATGAACCTCCTCTCCATATCTGCATTGGATGCAAAAGGAATGAGGGTTGATTTTGTAGATGGACAAGTTCTTATGTGGCCAAAGGGAAAGACTTTTGACAATGCAATAGTGATTGGGGAACAAGAAGGAGGTCTATACAAGTTGAAGGGCCAACCAGAATAAGCTTTGGTTCATGACTCAGTAGAACCAAATGAACTTTGGCATAGAAGGCTTGCACATGTGAATTACAGAGCACTACCACTTCCAAGCAAAGTTGTTGAAGATCTTCCATAAATTCAAGCAAAACATGAAGGGGTCTGCAAAGGATGTGCGAAAGGAAAGAACACAAAGAAGACATTTCAAAGTAGCGAAAGAAAAGCAAAAGGAATCTTGGAAATCATCCACTCTGATGTATGTGGACCAATGTCATCAAGCTCACTAAGTGGGTATGTGTACTATGTTTCTTTTATTGATGACTTTTCTAGGAAGACATGGACTTACTTCATGAAGAACAAAGATGAAGTATTCAGCAAGTTCAAGGAATTCAAATCCTTGATCGAGAACCACATTGAAAAAAAGATCAAGACCTTTCGATTAGATAATGGCAGAGAATTCACTTCAAATGAATTCAAAGATTTATGCAAAGACTCGGGGATTAAGAGGGAGTTTTCCACCCCATATAATTCAAAACAGAATGGGATTGCAGAAAGGAAGAATAGAACTATCATGGAAGCTGCAAGAGCAATGCTTCATGATCAAGATCTTCCAATGCATCTATGGGAAGAAGCAGCCAGAACAACGGTGTATGTACAGAACCGTACTGCACACAAAGTACTCGAGAACAAGACTCCTGAAGAAGTCTTCTCCGGCAAGAAATCAAAAGTCAGCCATCTCAGAATATTTAGCTGTCCTGTGTACATACACATTCCAAAAGAGAAGAGAACAAAATTAGATTCTTTAGGAAAGAAGGGTATATTTGTGGGATACTCTGAAAGCTTGAAGGCTTATAGAATATACTTCCCAGTATTCAAAAAGATCGACATCAGCAGGGATGTAACATTTGATGAACACTCATCTTACAAAAAATCTAGAAAGAGACCTACTAAAGAACCTGAAGAAGTAGAAGTACCCAAAACTCATGATACAACCATGAATGAAGAAACTCAAGAAGAAGATCGAGAATTTGAAGAACCACAAGAACCTGTAGATCCACCTCAGGAGAAGAATCCTCATAAGAGGAAACCTTCTTGGGTATGGGAAGCTATCCAAGCTACAGAAAGGTATGGGGCTCCAGAAGAGAATCACAGAGAAAGAAAGAGGACCAGATCTTGCTTAGGATATGTAGCCTTATTATGTGATTTCATCGATAAAGAACCTTCCAATTATGAAGAAGTGGCAGAACGAAAAGAATGGAAGGATGCTATGATCAAAGAGTATCAATCGATCATGAATAACGACTCTTGGGATGTAGTCCTAAGACCAGAAGGGAAGTCTGTTGTAACTTCCAAATGGATCTACAAGATCAAGCATGTTACAGATGGTAGCATTGAAAAATATAAAGAAATATTTATTGCTTGTGGTTTCTCCCAAAAAGAAGGAATAGATTATGAAGAAACCTTTGCACCTGTGGCTAGATACACTTCTATCAAATCAGTACTTTCTTTGGCCACAGTAATGAAGTGGAAGATACACTAGATGGATGTCAAGACTGCTTTCTTGAATGGTGTAGTGGAAGAGGAAGTGTATGTGGAGCAACCACTTGGTTTTGAGACACATGAATGGGATTCTCATGTGTGTAGATTGAAGAAAGCCCTATATGGTTTGAAACAGGCACCCAGGACATGGTACGGTAGAATTGATGGCTTTCTATCTAGTTTGGGCTTTACCAAGAGAAAAGCAGATTCCAACCTTTACTACAAGGTTGAATATGGAAAACCAGTGATGCTCCAACTATATGTAGATGATCTGTTTGTAACAGGGATGGATGGGTTGATTGCGGATACAAAGAGGAAGCTTTTTCCAAGTTTGAAATGAAGGACTTGGGTATGATGCATTATTTTCTAGGTATGGAGGTGTGGCAGAATGTGGATGGAATATTCCTTGGACAAGGGAAGTATGCGATAGAGATCCTGAAGAGATTTGGGATGATGGATTGCAAGGACTTAACCACACCTATGGCATCGAACCTGAAGCTATTGAGTGATGCTTCATTAGAGTCAGTTGATGCCACAATGTATCGTTGGATGATTGGGTCCTTCATGTACCTGATGAACACGAGACCAGATATTTGCTTTGTTGTGAACACCTTGAGCCAATTCTTGACAGATCCAAGACATGTTCACTTGATTGCTGCAAAGCATATTCTGAGGTACCTAAAGGGTATAGTTGATTATGGGCTCAAGTATAAGACTGATCAGAGGATTAACCTGGAGGATTATGTTGATTCATATTGGGTAGGAAGTGCCATTGAAGGAAGAGAACTTCAGGGTGTTGCTTCAGTATGGGATCAGGTGTGATCTCTTGGTTTAGCAGGAAGCAATCCTATGTGGCACTGAGTATAGCTGAAGTAGAATATGTCGTAGCCTGTTCAGCTAGTTGTGAGGCAGTATGGCTCAGGAAGCTACTGTCTAATTTATTTGATCTCTAGTTAGATGCTACTTGTATATACTGTGACAACCATAGTTGTGTGAATTTTCCGGAGAGCCCACTGATCCATGACAAGTTGAAGCATATCTAGATCAAGTATCACTATAATAGGGATATGGTGCAGAGAGGAGCAGTGAAGCTCCAGTATGTTGCGATGGACAAACAGATAGCTGATGTGTTGACTAAGCCATTGGCTAGGGTGAAGTTTGAGTACTTTAGGGAGAAGCTTGGTGTTCTCCAAATTGACATTCCTCCCAAGAGTAAGTGATATGTCCATGCTGAGCCCTTCTGACATGGTGAGAGGATTGGTTCTTTCCATGGTCAGATATAAGTGTCGTGCCCTTCTGACATGGTGAGAGGATTGGTTCCTTCCATGGTCAGATATAAGTGCTATGCCCTTCTGACATGGTGAGAGGATTGGTTCCTTCCATGGTCGGATGTAAGTGTTGTGCCCTTCTGACATGGTGAGAGGATTGGTTCCTTCCATGGTCGGATGTAAGAGTTGTGACATGGTGAGAGGATTGGTTCCTTCCATTGTCAGATGTATGTGTGGATTCCACATCTAGCATGAAAAAGGGTTGGCTCTATGAAGACACGTCTAGTATGAAAAAGGACTAGCTCTGTGTGGATGCCACACCTAGTATGAAAAAGGACTGGCTCTATGAAGACTCATCTAGTATGAAAAAGGACTAGCTCTGGGTGGATCCCACATCCAGTATGGAAAAGGACTGGCACTGGCTCTGTGAAGACTCATCTAGTATGAAAAGGAATAGCTCTATGTGGATGCCACACTCAGTATGAAAAAGGACTGGCTCTATGAAGACTCATCTAGTATGAAAAAGGACTAGCTTTGTGTGGATTCGACATCCAGTATGAAAAAGGACTGGCTCTGTGAAGACTCATCTAGTATGAAAAAGGACTAGCTCTGGGTGGATGCCACATCTAGTATGAAATAGGACTAGCTCTAGGTGGATGCCACATCTAGTATGAAAAAGGACTGGCTCTGTGTGATGATACATCCAGTATGAAAAAGGACTAGCTCTATAGATGTACATCCAGCATGAAAAAGGGTTCGCTCTGTAGATGTACATCCAGCATGAAAAAGGGATGGCTTTGTAGAACTTCCTATGACGAGAAGAATCAAGATATAGCACCCATGATGATTCAATGATGATGATCCAGATCTAGTGATGATGTCCAGTGAGGATGATCCAGATCAAGTGATGATCTAGACCTGAAGATGAAGATTACTTGAAGATGACGAGGACTCGAAGATGATCCAGATGATACAGAGAAGAAGACTTGTGCTGAAAATTGTGTCGAAAGAATACCTTCCTAGTCAAGAGGGAGTGTTGATGTATATGTAACTTCGGAATGTATTTCACTTGTATTTCTTATGTATTGTAACCTGATGTTTATTCTGGGATGTACTTGAGTTATATCATGCCCCGATGTTCCTATCAAGAAGTTCTATAATGTAAAAAACTCATGTCAAGTCATTGTGGGTAACCCTCCTATTGGCTAAGGGTTAAAGTCCCCGCAGTTACGGGGCACTAGGGTTATTAGACTCTCCTAGAGAGGTCGGCCCTAGTAGGGTTTAGTCAAGTTGGGAATTAGTATAAATAGAGAGTTGGCCTCTCTATTTATCACACATCTTATATACACTCAAGTGTAGCACATAGTTGAGGAAGGAGAAGACACTGGGGCTAGACAGAAAGAGGTTACTACTGTCGAGAGATCACCTTACTATTTTGGGGCTTTACTTTTGGTGCTAATTCTATCTCTGAAGAAGTTGCGGGGTTTTCACCATTTATGGTTTCCCCGAGGATAAACATCGTGTTCATTTTCTCTTGTGTTTGATTGTTGTGCTTGTTATTCTCTTAGTTAAAGATCCTAATGTATTGCTAGCTTAATGATAAAAATCTAACATGCTAAAGGGAACCAATGGAGAGGGTGATGGTTCCAAGATAGAGTCCACCATGGCCTTAAATCTATGGATAGGTAAAGTAAATTGACTATCCCTTCATTTTTTTCTACTAGTATGAGTCTGGCATATGAAACCTGCACAACAATATTTTTGCTCCAGCCTCCCAAATAGGGCTAGGTCAACCTTCCTGACTAGTCCAATGAAATTCTAATAACTGACAACGAAAATTGACATGGAATTCTGTGATATGATAAAAGGATTGACAAGAATAAGAATAGTTCAAAGAGGAGGGATCAACTCGATAAGATCCACTCAAAGATCATCATGATAAATTCTAAAATAAATTTCTATGTTTGACCTTTTCCCAATGATGTGAACTTGTATGTTGGAGTCGACAAAGAATCCTAGATATGCATGAACCATGTGAATTCTTTGTCATTAGACACCACTACTAGCAAGAGAAGAATCAAGGCAAAAATAAGTCGATGGCATTCACCTCGTCCCTTTACCAACTATCAAATTCACCCACGGATTGTCCCCTAGACTTACATGACCAATATGAGGACAGGAACCAATAAAATATATAGTAAACATTTGCATGCATTATTCAGTTTGCATGTGTGCTAGATAATTTTTTTATTAATAAATAGCTCTTCATTGCTTATCTGACGTTCCTTGAGTGGCAACTGTTGTCGGATACCATGCCAATCGGACAACATTACTTAAGCTGCGACGACAGGTTTTCGTCAGATTTTCGACATCTTGTGGCCCTCATCTGATGACTTTGTGATGTCTCCAATAAGGTGGGTTCGACGAGACTCCATCGGATTATCGACTACAGGATGTCTAAAATTTTCCACGGTTTGGTTGATAATTTGACAAACTACTAGTCACAAATTCGACAATCTTCGATCAGTATTTCGACATCATACTCGTCACAAATTCAACGGCATAATCCGAAAGCTTTATAAAGGAACTGCCTCACCTTCAACATAGACAAGTCGGATGTTCGACAACGTAGGTGTCAGAAATTCAACGAATTAATGGTGCAAGGCTTCGGCATGTTAGCTTCATACGCTATCGAAAAGTCGACGAAATTTGACATGGGGTCAAATATCCGACGACAGCCCACTGACGACAAAAAAAATGATGTTGTCAAATAATAGACAGGTGTCTGGTGAATTTCAAACATGGCAGCCATTAGATTTTGGGCTCAAATTTTGTTGTGATACCCCTTCAAGACTTGAAATTTTAAAAATGGATATGTTACGCAAAGATTAAAATGTCGAGAAAACTAAGAATGAAAAGTGGAATCACATCAACACGAACCTTCACCCTGCACGTGCAATCTAATGTGGGTGAACCATTTATCAATGTAGCCTTTATATAGAAAAAATAGCACCCAATTTTACCTCCAATACTAGAAATCAAGAGATGGAAGAAGGTATCACATGAAATTGACTAAAAATACAGGAAAAATGAAATCATATGCCTAAATTACAAGGCAAATGGAGGGTGAAATAACCATTGGGAGCCTCCATTACTAAAAACTGGGGGTGAAAGAGTGATTCATTAGACTTTATCTACAAATTGGTGGCGAAAGATAAAATGGAGAGAGATTTTGCTAGGGAGAAAATCGTTTTTTTCATTTTCCTCATTAATATATGGGAGGCTTTTCATTTTGGATTTAATTTTTTATAATAGATAGCGAATATATTTTTGCTAAAAAACCCTTTCCATGTATAAAAATATACACCTAAATTTTTGTAACCCCCTTAATATAACTCATGGGCTATATATAGCCCCTAAAATGATCCATGGCTAGGGGATCATTGCTATTAACATTCTAATCCAAAATATTTCATAGTTCTTGCTTGTTCTCTAGGAATAGGTCACTGAGAGGATTCAATGAGGAATCTGATAAGGCACAACCTTGTGTAAGATATGGAGGAATTGGTGGGAATATAGTCGCTTGTGGGAGGCCTCCAAATATATGAAGAAGAATTTATATATATGAATCCATCCCATGGTTTGAATTTTATTCCTCATCCCACCCAAATAAAATAACCCACAATATTCATATTACTATGTCAAATTAAAAACCCCCCTTGACCCCTTAATACGAGGCATTATATTTTTAAGGTTTTTAGGAGTATTCAAACCATCAATATGAATGGACGTGGTATGATATTTCCCTTTCTAGTGAACACCCCTTGTCTCATCAAGAGACTATATTATAGTCACAGTAATTAGAGAAAATATAATATTTTCATAAGACACATTTTTGTGTGTCATTTGTAGAAATAAATGAGCAATGTCATCACTTTAAGATGTTGATTACCTAATTTGGAAGGTAAACATTCCAGGTGAAAAAGGTGAAAAGTAAGAAAAAAATACTTAATAAATTTACATCATTAGTTTCCATAACATATAAATATAGTTAATAATGAAACTTTAAGAGTTCACTTGAGTCTTTAGACATTAAATTATTTAAAGATTGGTTATTGTTTGGATATAGAAGAAGTTGGTTAGGGATTTTCCCTCATCATTATCGATTCGATTGAAACGATGGAGAGCGACCTCTAAGAAAAAAAGAAAAGAAAACCAAGCTAGAAGAAGATGGAGGAGGGGGATGCAATTCCTAGAGAAAGGTCGCAGTGAACCTATTCTACCACAACCCCAAAATCAATACACCAACATAATAAATCTTTTGTCAATAATTAATCTTAATCTATCCCAACACCTTGTAATACACCCCTTTAAAATAATGGTTAAAAAATATAAACAACCTCCCTTACTTAATTTAAATACAATCTACTTCATAAAAAAAATTACCTAAACATTATCAATTTCATACCATAGCTTAACATCCACTCCTAAATATAATATCTATTTCATAAGAAAATTTAATATCCACACTTCGAAAAAACTTTTATCCAAAATAATCCTAAACAACCCCTATCTATCATTGTATCTTGGTCCATAAAGAAAGAAAATTAACCTTCACTCTAAAAGAGAATAATATAACATTTATTTCATAGTTAAATATCCACAACATAAAATAAAATTATATCTCATATTTAATAACCTTCACTTTATGAGAAATAATATTACGGTGATTTTATAAATATCATCCACCAAATAAAATAAAACTAGCATCTATTTAAAATATTCACACCGTAAAGTGTAACCGCCGCTTCATAACTATATTTCATTTCTATGATGGAATAATATAACATGAATATAATATCTAAATTACGTCTATTAGCTACTAAGAGGTAAATATAAGTTTAAAAAATAAAATATTCACACTATAAAGTGTAACCGCAGCTTAATAACTGTAGTTCATTTCTATGAAGGAATAATATAACATGAATATAATATATAAATTAAGTTTATTAGTTACTTAGAGGTAAAATAAGTTCATAAATATATCAAGAAGGGAGTAGTCTAACGGGTTGACGATTTCGCCCGGCGTTAGACTACTCCGTCCATGTCTCTGTTAACAGGCTCTATTAACCGTCAACACCTCCGGCCCCTTTTGTTCTCGTTTCCGTGAGCATCCTTCACCAGGTCCCACATGATCCCTGGAGATTCGTCGTTCCCGTCCGTCGCCTCAATGTCCTCCCTGCAGATCCACTGTCTCTCTCAGCTACTAAGGCAGTTTCTCTCCTGCATAGGTAAACACTTCTTCCTTGGCAAGTTTGGGATCGATGCCGAACATGTAAAGAAGCGAGGGATGACAGAATTATTCAAAACAGTAAACCTTCTTCGCTTTCCTCGTTAAAGGTTTTGTTTATCAAATACCTATTGTCATTCATAGTTGCAAGTCCTTCGCTATTTCTATTTTCAGAGTTTCAAATCTACTTAGCTATATGTTTGTTATGAGTTTATAATGTTATGGGTTCCTCTATAGCTGTAGCGACTGTTTCAAATTTCATGTCTGAACGACTGTGTACTCGATTCATCTGGCCACATATGTTATGGTTGATATGAATCATATGATCAAATGAAAAGCATGATGGCAGTCGCCATAAAGTTCTTTGAAGTGCCCATTGAAGACCGAGGATGCCCAAACTTCTTTGAAATGCACGTTGAAAGACCGAGCATGCCTCAGAGGATTGAAATTAGCGGTTTCAGCTTTCTACGATCTTCAACATTCGTAAAGAAGATGTCCTTGCATGGAGGAACCATCCACCCATGTCATCCTATGGAGTAAGCAATAGGTTGTTGGCCTGAAAAACCTGCAGCATGCACAAATTGTTCTCTTAGTCTAGAAGAATTTTTACTTCAGCAAAGTTTGCTTAAAGAGAGATTGCAGGCAAGTTTTACTGCAGAATACTACCAACTGATGGCTTAAATATCCTCCATGCCCAAAACCAGATTTTACCAATGCTAATTCACTCCATTCAAATCTACCAGGCATCATTGTTTCATTGTTTTAAAGCAGGGTGATGTCAGAGGGAGCCAAGTACGTCTCAGCAAAAGAAAGTGGGTTGGACTAACGTGTTCGTTGTCACTTTGGCAGAACAACTGTAGATAATGAGGAAGATCAAGGAGAACCAATATATTCCTACATCCATTGAAAACAGGACGATGGTAATATTACGTTAATAATCGATCTGCTCCAATTGCAAATTACCTGAAGTATTAGTATAATGGCATGGTTATGCTGTTTTATTTTGTCGAAGTATTAGTATAATGGCATGGTTATACTGTTTTATTTTGGGAATATAAAAAAATGTGTACTAATTGTCATTTTTGATAACCTCATCAACATTTACAGATTTTAATATAACAACAAATTTTATATAGTATTAAGGTTTTAGTATGACCACAAATCTTACATAGTATTAAAACTTAAATCTCATAGTATTAAAGCTTAGATCTCAAACAGATTCATTTCCCAAACAAACCTTACAGAGCTGAAATCACTCTTGCTAATAGGGCCAAACACTGTGCAATAAAAATTCAGCAGCCACTACCCTTCACGGACACAATACATATCAGGTCCAACCGATAGTGTCTTTGAATAATAATTATACAGAATATATATTATTTTTCCAATGCCAACGCTCCTGTGTCTCAGACTCTACAAATTACATCAAGTCAATGCTAATGTTTTTGTGACCAATTCCCATGGCTATTTCGATCAAATCAATTCTATTATATACAACTTCTGCTCCTTCGAATTATTATGTACAGAATCACGGATAAGATTAGCGCCAGTCCACAGTTTCTTATCAGGATCCCTTTTGGATATGTACAAACAAAAATAGTTTATTTGCACTATCACAAGTGGGAGAATCACGGGCTAGAAAATACAATTGGCCAACATGGGTGAGAAAGCAAAGGCCGAGGTTCATGAAGACCATTCAGCTATATAAGTGGACTATGGTTTAATAGCAGGGCAATGCAGGAGCATAGTCGCTCTTATTCTCAAGTTTGCTTTACTCTGCGCAAGCAATATTAGAAGAATGAAGCTGATGAAGATAATTGTCCTACCCATATCTATGGTACTGTTGTTGGCTAGCGTTTCTGTGGCTCGAGGTTATATTCAGATATGCAATGTGAATAAGGATGACCTAATGCCATGTATGCCCGCAGTAACACACTCTAGTGTACAGCCTCCACCACAGCCAGTGAAAGCCTGTTGCACTGTGTTAGGCACAACAAATCTTACGTGCTTCTGTGAACTGGGGAACAACTATCCCTCGCTTCTTTACATGTTCGGCATCCATCCCAAACTTGCCAAGGAAGAAGTGTTTACCTATGCAGGAGAGAAACCGCCTTAGTAGCTGAGAGAGACAGTGGATCTGCAGGGACGACATTGAGGCGATGGACTAGAACGATGGATCTGCAGGGATCATGTGGGACCCGGTGAAGGATTCTCACGAAAACTAGAACGGAAGGGGTCGGAGGCCTTGACGGTTAATAGAGCCTGTTAACGGAGACAATGGACGAAGTAGTCTAACGCCGGGTGAAATCGTCGACCCGTTAGACTACTCCTATCAAGAAGATATCCATTGTATTAACTATTTATGTGATGTATCTGAATCACTTTATACTTTTTTTTTATATTACAAATTTATATAAAACTATATTGATGATGATGATGATGATTAATGTTTATTGATACTTATTTTGGTCTATAAGACCTTAAGAAAGAAAATACTTGGTTTACTTTAAAATCTTGTTCCTTTGCTGAAAAATCTTGCCAAAGAGTTAGGAGCAAGTTAGGAGGTTATAAAGGTTTGTATTGTAGCAAATACCATGAAACTCAGATTTAATGTGGGTGTAAACAAGACATTGTAAGAGAAAGTGATTTTCATCATCAACACTCATAGACTCACAATAAAAAAGAAAAAATGCTTAACTGAATTTTCATTGTTTATATTTAATCTCTATAATATAGTATTCTAATTAATTCTAAAGTTGTTGTCCAAGGTAGTAACTACAACATAGGTCATTAATAAAACCTTCATCATAAAATAATTTTAAAATGTCAATAATTTAGCCGACTTATCAGGTATTGACTTCAGGGGTAAACATGCAGTCCTAAAATTCACTCGTTTATTGACAGTGGATAGTGATGCCAAAACTGAATCAACGAGCAGTCTAACAACCCGTAAGAAAATATCAATTTGTAATCCACTGAATCAATTTAAAATATATATATATATGTTGGTTGTGATTTACATAGGTTTAAATCCAAAGAAAAATAGGGAGGAGACTAGTCAAGTCATGACTGAAGTTAAGAATTAATAAAAGAATATAAAAAAATCCTCCCTCATCTTTTGTTTTCCGTTTACTCTCCATCAACGTTCAAAATTGAACCTTTCCCAACCCTTGTAAAGGATTCTAGCTCTTCCAGACATGTAAAGTTAAAATTTCCCTTCAAAAAAAATTTAAAATCTAAATTTTACCTTTCCAATTAAGAAGGGCATAATTTATACTAAACATTTCAAAAAAAGGGAAACATTTGAAATTACCCATCCATATAAATTTCTCAAGATGTTAAAATTTCTATGCTATAAACTTCAACTCATCATTCAAAATATTGGAAATATGATAAATTATAATCACTCACTCATTCATGCCATGCACTCACTGCTTAGTTGTCCAAGATGACCAGTAATCATTGATGACTACGAGACATTGGCCATCGAGATGTGACTCTGACTCTCGAGTCACTTGGGGCTGCAATCTAAAGTGTGACAATGTGTCAACAACTACGACTATAACAAAAAATAACTACTAGCCTACTACTAGGCCTAAAACGAGCTCAAAACTTTGTGCCTACTACCTATGTGAACCTCACTACCAATGTCCATTCTTTTTTCGTCAAAAAGAAATTCATAAGGTTGGTTTGATGGGTCCTCCTCTACAAGACTTCATTTCTGGCATGAATATCATGGACTCATGACAACTATTAACAATACTTGATGTCATGCAAATACAAAGAATGACATGTAGCTAGGATCACAAACTATGCAGAGGTCGATTTATGCATTGCTATGGAGAAGTGTCATTGGGCACATGATATGGAGAAACAATGCTTATTAATAAAATTAAAAAAAACAAATTGTTGGCTCAAGAATAGTCTTCAATTTGATGGGTGGCATGATCGTGATGTAATCTCCCTCCGTCCTTCCAAATATTGTGGTTTCTCACAACATTTGTCCTCGGCACCACCAAAATACATATAAAAATTATTTGTCTTTACATCCTCGTCCCTTTAAATCCTCATCTCATAGTTATAACTAAGGATTATTGTGCATGCACATCCTCACCTTATCATACAAATTGGGTCAAGGCATAGAGACAACCATAAAATATTAAATGTGTCAAGACGCAAAGAGTAAGAAACAAGTATAAGTAACTCTTATATTAAATTTACCATATAATTCTTTAATTAACATTGTCAACTAACATTTGACACGTTGGATTGTTGTGATCTTCTTATCACTCCTTACCAATGTGATTGCAAGGAATTCTTTGAAGGTGAAGTCCATAATTTTAGGTCTTCTTCCTCATTATCATGCCTTTTGGTAAGACAATATAGAGGGTAGTGGCCTACATCGACATGAAAAACGGTTTCGACATAGAGGTATACGCATTAGATGTTTTCATTAAATAACTTAAATTACTACCTGTGACTGTCGATTCACTGAATCATGGACTAGTACAAAACACAATGAATTTTAGAGCCCGGAGCCCTTAATTACTCACACTTAAAACTTTCTCAAATCTAACCATTAATAAACTTCTTTTGGTATTTTGGTTAAATTTAAAAGGCGGATTGTTGAGACTGAGACATGGAGTGAGTTGCAAGGATTCAATTGGCTTAGGCTTGATTCCATTTCCCCTCCATCTGCATCCCATGCATGTATGCTTTCACGACAAGTGTTGAACAAAAAAATTTAATTCCCTAACCCCCGGTTATGGTAGCTTTATTAACTTGCTTGGTATGTAGGAATTTTTTTTTAATGTTTTCTGAGTTGTGTATTACTCTCTATTAAGTGCCCATTCTTCATCATTCTTAAATCTCTCATATGACAACTTAATATGTTCAAAATAAGTTTTGTTAAAAATATATCATTTTTTCATGCAAATATTAAAGGATGCTCAATTATTAAAAATTGAAAAAACAATATTTATATTTTGCATTTTTTTTTAAAAAGCTAAGTAATTTATACTTATCAATTAAAATACATTTACTTATATTACTCTTATGAGAAGAAGGCAGAATGGCTCCAAGAATAAATTCCCTTCCATTTGAAATTAAGACCCACCCTTCAAATTTGAGGACTGCTCTCCATAACATCACTGTAACCTAGGCAACCTGAGTAGGCCCAATGGTTAAGAACATGTGTTATCTCCCTGGAGGTCACAGGTTCAAAACCGGCGGAGGGTAGGGTTGCTCATATGACCTGCTGTGGCAAGGCTAGAAGGGTAGGCGACTCCACCGAGACGTCTTGGCCCTTGCCAAGTCACAAGTTTTTGGTATATCTGGCTTGCAGGCTGTTGGATATACCCTTGGGAGGTTGCTGTTCCCATGGTAAAAAAAAACATTTCTGTAACCTGAGTCTGCTTTTGCTAACCGTTTACTCCCCATCACATCACTATAACCTGAGTCGACGCAAAATCCAGCGAGATTATCTGTCGATTGGGAGTCAATCTTGCGACTGAGATGGTGGGACAACGTTTTATTGCAACAAAGATTAGGGTAGGAGATGACGAAACTTTCAAGGAGTTAGCTCAAGGTATCTTTGGGTTCTATGAACACTAACACAGACGTAGAAGAGTTTTTAATCATTAAAGTTCCGTCAAGGAAAAGGAGAAAAACAAACTCATATTATCGAGATACTTATACGCCTTACAAAAATTTGTAAGAGTTTAATAGATCGAAAAAATAAATTAGAATAAAATCTAAACTGTGTGTGTTATACAGAGAATCGATTGGTCTAAAATATGTGTATAGGATTCGGTTAAAAAAAATTATTATAACCTCAATGGATAAAGTAGAGATCTCTTTGATCTAACTCATAGTCTTGCAACATTTTGTTGACAGTGATGCTTGACAACCGTACTCGTGAAGAACGATATATATACCGAATTAGATCTAACAGGCATACTGAAACAAAAGAAAAACCCTGCACTACAGGTATAAAGCATTCTAAGAGTCTGCAGGTAAGCAAAAGTGTATGTTCGTGAAATACAAATCAACAAGTTGAATGATACGCTTCGGCACCAGTAATTTTGGTTCAGTTGTTTTCCACACTCGAATGCAGAGTTCATTGTTAAAATTGCTACCTTTAAACTACATTAATATAATTCTTTCCACTACTAATTCTACAGCATGAAGTGCATATACACTTAGTTTATTACTACATTAATATAATTCTTTCCACTACTAATTCTACAGCATGAAGTGCATATACACTTAGTTTATTATAGAATGTAAGATGCATTTCAATTATATCATACAACTACTTTGTCAAAATCATTATTAGATGGAATACAAAAAAAAAATAACCATAAGAAGTTTCACATCACCTACATGAAATTTAACAATAAACAACAACCAAACCAAATTACAGAGGTACTTATAGGGAACAAAGTCGACAAAAAAGACTACTTTGAGAATTAACTCCTCCCAACCATAGAATAGAGTAGCACAACCGCTAGGTCAACCCCACCCTCGATTTGGATCACCACCATGCACACTAGAACAACAAGTAGAACTTCCACGCAACACTCTCCGACAGTCTGTAACAAGCTCAACAAGCTCAATGATAGACTTATGGAAGATAGAAACACTCAACTCATGCACACGCAACAAAGTTTCTCCATTCACAAAATGACGTCCCATGCTATAGTGCACTCTTATATAGTTTTTCCCAGGTCTTATGCCATCTCAATCAAATATCCAATCAATTGATAAATATCTATGATTTAGGATCTTTGTAACCCATGTAGAACTAAAAAATACATATTTTTATTTATTTGTGGAAACCTTATGCTAAAAGTTATTGTCACAGTTTCTATAACCAAGTTGGTCAAGGATGACTGTAATTGAATATTTTATTTATTTAAATAATTAAATGAAGAGACACATATCCAAAGGAGACTCTTGAAAGAGTGTTCTAAGCAACTATAGAAAGCTAAATGACAAATCGTAGCACTAGCATTTCACTTTCTAGCTGTTGCATGAAGCAAAATCCCTAAAATTATGGTCATGTTTTTTGAGAGGAGGAATTGAGCAGGTGACTCATTTAATTACACAACTGACCCAAAGACCTGGGAAATCTTATGAATACCATCAAATGGAGCAGGTGGCTCATTACATTCTATTCTAAGTGAATGAACCTTGTGACTGCTACAAATTGAAAAGTCAAGAACACAAGGAATTCGATGAGGGGATAGCTAAAGTAAAATTGTTGAGAGTTAAGTCTGCTATTGAGTGCTAAGTTGCAGAGATTTATGTGTGGGATGTTACACAACATCTTCGTCCTAATGGTTTAGTGAACAGGTTCGGGGTTCCTAAAGCAAGTGATCTTGGTTGTTTTCAGGAGACGATTGGGAGGAACGGTCTCCTTTGGGTGTTTGCCCTCCTTCTGCAATTTATCTAGGTTCTAAGTTGTTTTGATTATTATCTGTGATTTTATTCTAAAACTGTATCTAGAATTGTATAAATGTTGATGAATTCTATAAACTAGTGACTATTTTAAGACAAAACAAGCCAAAAAGATCATAGTTATGTATATGGTTTTATGTAACATGCCTTAATCTTTACATAGATGGTAATTGTATTATAATGAAACTGTTTTATAATAGAAAATTTGCAGATATTTCCTATGAAGGTATAATTAGTTTTCTAAGTACATTATTCTAATTGTATTTAAGTTCAATCATTACAGTCATAGTTTAGGCCAACCATTGTTAAACAATGCATGATGTTCATCCATTTTTTGCTTAAATATACTTCTACATCTATATAAATTACTAAGTTTCCAAACTGAGTTCAAACCCTCATCAGTTGGCACTTATTACTTATTATAATCTGGTTCACTATAACAGTATTTTATTATTTTATTATTTTTCTAGTTCTCTGTCTTTCAAAAAGAGTCTTTATGACTAGAGTTAAAGAAATCCTCCTTTGTAGCTGAAAGAGCTAGTTTACACAGAGAAGTTAACTATGGTTTAAAGACTCTCAAGCCAACTTATTCCGGAATAAATTTAATTCTGCAGAGAAGCTATATATATATATATATATGGCTGGTGCAAGCTAATACTAGTCACTTATGACGCGTTCATTGCAATGGACTTCTGGAAAAATAAAAATTTAAACGTCAAAAATCAATATTAGAGGTACCTACACAACTTTTTGGAATATGGTGTAAGAATATGAAATGTGGAAAATCAGATTACCTTTCGGAATATAAAACTTTTATTTATGGAAACTAAGTATAAATCCCCAAAAACAAGGTTCTTCTAAGGTTGGTATGTTATTTTTTCCCAAAAAATAATGAATATGTTTGCGTTGGTCCACTCATTTGCTATGCAAATGGTGGAATTTTGTGAAAAAATTTATATAGAGTTGTATATAATAGGTTTTTCTAGTGCAGCGTTATTTTTTCATATTTATTTACGTTATATATTTTTTTTTAAATTAAGGAAGTGAGTGATGCCAAAAAATGACAAGGTCGAGCGTTGGTTCACAACATCTTGGTCTTAACATAGTCAATGAATGATATTTGTTTTTTTAGGATGTAGGTCTTTGTGTCTTCTTGTGTGGGTTCTTTTCTGTTTTCTAAATAGGCGAGCCAATCAAAAGTTATGGCCGAACCAAATATCCTACCTTTTGTGTTAGATTGACGTTAGTCCATTTAAAATTAAATAAAAAATAGAAAAAAATAATAGATTTAAATAAAAAATACATATTCAGAATCTACAGACAGAGTTACATAAGTTTGTGAATTTTCATTAGCAGTGAACAAGCATGGCATATTGAAAATCATGCACAAAATAGGAGAAGTGGTACAAAACATGTTTTATGTCATAGGACAGTCCAAACCACTTGGTTTGGCAACCCGAACCTAAAACCAAAGCATTCAAATCATTCACCACGCAGGTTAAAACGTAACATGCATGCACTAGAAGTGCACTCGCGCTTCTAAGTGCATACGCGTTAAACACGAGTGCACGCATCTGTTAAGTTAAAATTTTGTTTTGATTTTATTTTCTAGCATTTGCAATGGAATAATGATGGTGAATAATGATGATGAGGAGGAGGAGGATGACAATGATGAGGAGGAGGATGATGACTATGATGATGAGGATGATGATGATGATGGCGATGAGGATGCTGATGAACAATTATGGTGATGATGATCATGATCATGATGAGGATGAGGATGATGATGATGATGATGAGCACGATAACTATGACTATCATGACGATGATTATGATGATGATGATGATGATGATTATGAGAATGAGGATGATGATGTTGATGTTGACAATGATAATGATCATGATCATGATCATGATGACCATGACAATGATGATGAACGATGATGATGACGATGACGACGACGACGACGATGATGATGATGATGACGATGATGATGATGATGATCACAAATAGTATAACTATGATGACGATGATTATGATGATGATTACGATGATGAGGACGATGATGACTATGATGGTGATGATAATGATGATGATGATGATGATGATGATGACGATGATGATAAATAATGATGGTGATGATGATGAGGAGGAGGATGACCACAATGATTATGATTGTTGTTCAGGAATAAACACCCTTATAACTGAGGGTCTAGGGTTACCAACTCACTCTTATAACTTGCAGACAATCATCTTTAAAGTACTGAAAGGAAATAAGAAGATATGATGAACTCACCCGATTAACGACAGTTGATCCAAGCTTTGTCTTCTCCCGCTCTACTACTCTCCAAATATTTCAGGGATGCACCTCCTTCACCTGCAAAGAGCAAATCCTCCAAGTACAATCTTATACATGTATATATAACAAGTTAGATAAATAATATATATAATGCTTAATCATAAATATTCATCAAACCATGATACATGAAAGAGATTCAACACAAAGTTGGAAGAAGGATTCTCTTTATTAACAATAGTGAATGAGATAAGTGTACAACCTAACGCCTGAAACAAGGACTCCTCTGCAACCAAAGGATTCTGAGTTATGCTGCTCCAAAGACTTCTGAAGATATACCACCAGCATAACTTTGCTCTCCAAGTATGATTGATTAATGCCCTGCCCAAGGCCTCTATTTATACTTAGGGAAATAGAGCAGTTTTGAAGGTTGAAGAGGTTGAGATAGTTAAGATAGTTAATGATTAGGGCTTAACAAATATCCATTAATCGTGTTATATTATTTTTAATGTCGAATGGAGGTGTATGCGATTATTGATACTAGCAACCCACGTATGACACGCGAGTTTCTATAAGGAAAACCCGCGTGCAGATCTGTACGCAGGTTGCAATGACAATACTCGCATACAGTACGCGATATGTTGTGGAGATAGTCGCGTACATACGTGAGTTGCTATGAAAAGAGTCGCGTACAGAAATCAACATATAAAAAGGTAAAATGGCAAGCTGGGTGGATAGTGAATGCATCTCATTTCATGCCCCTCTATAGTGTTTAGGAAACCTTCAATCCATAAGTGTCATTTTGTGTGCCACTATATGAAGTGTCGACACTCGAATGAAGAAGTGCATTTGGGTTGATAACAGATTCCCCCTAATGTGTGAGGTCAGAGGGAAGCGATGGCTAAAATACATTATAATCTCTATCTTTGGAGAACTCAGAAATCCAATGGAGCAGAGGTAGTACCTGAAACAAATACATAATAATGTCATATACAAAATCATATCTGAGGATGCTATGTTCAATATACTGGAACACTAGCACCTTTACAATGTTTGAGTACATCATATAGTACGGGTACAAGACCACATATATTACAAAGGTGGATCGAAGCCACAATATACAATAATGATGAGTCTTCAAAGATCTGGAAGCTGTGTAGATAGGTAGAACATAATCTTGCACAACTTAGTCCATAAATAGGGAACTAAGGTCTTCATAAACAATCCCAAAGAACCAGTACAATCCAAGCCATGTGAATAGATGTAGGTTGAAGTCGAACATGGAGCGGATTCAATAGTTGTCAATCAATAGGTGATAATTGACAATTGAAGAAAAGGAATTCACCAATGATGAAAATGAATCCTGAGGTACGATAGTCAAAACTCTAGGTCTTCGTCGTCAAAAAGTACTGATGCGGAACCACACTGTGATAAGGAATGCAATATATCCTCCAACGGCTCACAAGAGTGACTAGGAACTGGGTAAAGGAAGGGAGACACAAGTGATAACAGATACAACAATGATGGGATCAAGATATATATCAGACATTGAGTTAAGTCCTTGAACAGTGAGCACGACACAGATATGACCCAAGGTAGCTTTTGACTTTACAGATAGAACAACTAGACTTATCTATCATGTAGGAGACATGATCAGATTCCCCAGGTAGAACTAACAAGAGCAGGAGTAATAAACTCGAAGTAATAGCTGAACTGAAAGTGAACACTAAGACATGGGTATCGAAAAAGATAGAGAGTGCTATGTTCAAGGATGACATGCTGCCACTAACTGAAAACCAAGAGAAAACTTCTTCATTACCTTCCCTGTTAAATTTTAACGAGTCCAACAAAGTCAACTTGGATCTCTCTTCATTTTTTAACAAGCTTGAAGACAAGAGGAAGTAATGCTTGATAGTGTCACTAATTTGTGAATTTAATGAGATTGAACTAGTACATGCTCAGTTGGTGTTTTCACATTTAGAGAGTCTGAAAACTCCAAAGAAGACTCCAGGGGTCCTTTTTCGTCCAATTTAATCTCCTGAGGCCAAAAAAGTATAAAACATACCATAGAAGAACTCTCTTAACTTTCGTAAAAGAAAAGGTGAACCTTTTCGGACTTAGTCAGGGAGGTTCGAAAAATGTTAAATTACCACCTACCCAACGCTCCTTCGAGAGCAGCATATAGCTTGAGTTTTACGAGTGTGAAGGAAAGAAAGATCACTCGGAAAGATCCATTTGAGTACAAGGAATGGGGCTTACAATAATAAACTCGATGCTTTTTTCTTTAGTGTTTAACGAGCATGACAAAGACATAAAGTACACTCGAAATCTTTTTCATGTTTAGGTCCAGAGCACAAAAAAGAGAACTAAGCTCACACCGGGAGTTCCTTTTCCGTAAATTTAGTCCCTCGGGTCCAGAAAAGTGATAAACCTATGCCTGAGAATACTCTTCTCAATTTTGTAGAAAATAGAGTGATCGTTTCTCGTGTTATTTCGCATGGTCTGAGAAAGAGATAACCTACCACCAATGTGGATGCCCATTCACATATTCTTAACGAGCTTGAATGGACAAGTTAAATCAGCAGTCAAGTCTATTTTAAGGAGTCAGACCTAGGCCTAAAGAAAATCCATAAGGGTGGGGAGTCCTATAAAGGGATAGCTTGTAAAAAGAGACCAAAATGAGGCTCCATTTGGAGTGAAAATTAGCTAAAAGGATTCCCCTATACCTAAGATAGCTGCAGCATGCGTATCGAAAGACAACATAGGTTCTAAATGAGGATACTCATGAGAGGAAGGCCCTATCCACAGAAGAACGATGGTAAATACAAGGATCTAATGGTTGAAAATACCACAGTCTATGGTTAAAATGTTGATTGCTAAGTTTAAGATGGATTATGTATAGATGCAAAATGCATATGAAATGACAAAAAATCACCCTATATGAGCAAAAAATAGTTTAGAACGATGAAAAACCTGTTACAAGGCAAAAAGGGATGGTATTAGTTTGATAAAATGTGAACTATAGGGAAAAAAACCAACATAAGAAATATAATTTCTTTAAATAGTTCAAAAACTTAAATAAAACTCACCATTTTGAATTTTATCCATAAAAAGCAAGTTTTCACCTCTACCTTCATTCGATCGGTGTGGACAATCCAGTGGATGAAATCCAATTCTGCAAGTGTCAGGTAAGGCTACACCCCAAGCTCTTCAATTTGATCTTAGCAAATTTTAAATTTAAGCCCCAATTTTATATTTTTGAGCACCTTTAAGCAAGGCAGGAAATGTACGCAGATTTGCTATATTGAAACTCACATACACGTGTTCTGTACACGGGTTTCCCTGATGGACAGTCACGTACAGTATGTGACATGTCTAACTAGATAGTCGCATATGCTACGTGAAGGGAAAAAGAAGTATTTTGGGTCAAATTTTTGAATTTTTACATGAAACTAAAGGTTCACAATGGCTGTTTTACTAGGTTTGAAGATGGTGCTTGAGTGGAGGGAGTGTGAGCATGAAGATATGGATCAAGAAGCACTCTAGGATGCCCCCACAGTGAATGTTTTACATTTAAGTGGGTTGTTGAAGTTATTTTGCACATCACCTATGCGGGCCAATGTTCGCCTGTTAGAGTTCATGATAAACTATTGGGTCCATGATTTAGGCATGTTTGACCTTCAAGGTGAATCCTTGTTGATTACATCAGAGGATATTTACTTCATCGCCGGTCTATCACGACGGGGAGCTTCAGTCAACATGGAGGGCACCAGCAGAGGCGGTGATCCTCTAAGTGTCCAAAACTACATTGATAAATATTGTGCACCAGGTACCCAAAAGAGAGGGAGTTGCATCCCTATTGCACATATATGTGATCTTCCTTTATAGGTACTGTCCAATACCATAGTGAGGGTTGCGGGATCATCTTCTCTTCATCTCGCTACCCGAAACCAAATGAGGTTGGCAGTGGATTGCATGCAAGGGTATTTATATGATTGATGTTCGGGAGTTGTCCCGATTTTGAGAAACCAACTCTCTGACTGCAAGAGAGGAAGAGGAAGAACTTTGGGTATTCTAGCATACTAGTTGCCTTCTTCGAGAGAGAGTGTCGGGATTGAGCCCTACAATACCCCTATCGGTCTGATCTCCTCGTCAGCCTAGGCTAAGCAAGTGGGGAGATATCTTCCTCCGCCAGTGAGGAGGTGGCTCAGTGCAGAGTGTATACGATGATGACTTCTACTTTTGGTGGGAGCGAAAGTTACCAGCACTGGAGCAGTTTCCATATGCTAGGATAGATTTACGTGGTGACCCAGACCTTGTCCTCCCTCTAGGAGGAGCATGGGGAGAGCTAGGTAATTTTTAATTTTCAAGTTTTTAAATTTTTTATGAATTTTAAAATATAGAGATATATACATATGTATAAGAGTTCTAATCCTATAAACATGTCAAAATGCAGATATTGGACCGGTCCACCCTAAAGGGCATCCACACATGTATGTGCATCCTGTCTTAGGCGAAGACTAGGGGCTTATTAGGGTTTTGGAGGGGAAGCTGGCTAGGCTTACCCAGAGAGTACCGACCTTGTGGATAGAGCACATCCCAGCCGTCATGCAGGAGTTTGTGGTTGGAGTTCCACCTGTCTGGATACGCCTTTTGAGGTGGGTAGCCAGAGCAGTTTTAGTATACATAGATGCTGTTGAGGCTACCGAAGCCGAGGAGGCTGAAGAAGCCAGAGTACATGGAGACCAGGGGGACCAGGGTGGTCCAGCTTAGATCTAAGGCATTTGATGGACTATGATCCATATTTTGTATATTTTTTGTATTTTATATAGTTATGATTGGATCTAAGGATCAGAGACTCGACCTATCTATCGACAGATATTCACATATATATATATATATTATGTCGGTTTATTTACAAATGTTTTTTATGTGTATGCTGTATATTTTTATGAAATATGTGTTAGATGCCAATCCAAAATGTAATTAGCGTATGCATCAGTTAATGAATTCTAATTTCTTAGAATGTGATTGAATGTAATGAACTCAAAATTTCTTTTCAATAACCTAACTTGCATGAACTGACGCAATAGAATAGGGTTCCGCACCTGATAAGCTCAATTGAGCTAGGAAACCACCAGTTGAGAGTCCAGTCGGACTTCGAGTTGGGTGATACCACAAGATAAATCATCCCATAGAAGCTCAATTATAGCCCTATACTCAGCAACATTATTAGAAGCAGGACCTAAGCAAGTGCCTCGTGAGGCAACTAACTGTCCTGAGGAAGAATAAATTACCCATGCCGCTGAAGCAAGATTATAAGTGTGGCGACTGGCACCATCAGCGAAACCTACGTACCTCTCAGAAGACATCTGAAACAACCAGCAGATGGTATAAAAAACACAAACCGACAAACTACTATACATAAAAATACATACAATAAAATACAAGAAAAAGCGCTAAGCCTAAGCATAGTACTTCTTCAGGTAGAGCCCATTTCTAGGCTCAGGCAACTTATTCCTGTCAAAATCAATTAACTCATATGCACCCTTCTTTAAGACTTTCGACACGACATAAGGTCCTAACCACATGGCCTTGAACTTTCCTGCCTCCAGGGGTTCTTTGTCTCGGTCCCAAAGTAAAACAAGTTCCCCCTCAGAGAAAATCCGAGTTTTAACCGACTTATCATATTGGCTTTTGACCCTATTCTTTTGAGCTTGATTAGCTATCAACGCATCTCTACGCTGTTCATCAAGGTGTTCTAAGTGCACTAGACGTTCTTCAATCTCTGTCGTATCGAGTAACACATGAATAGCTATTTTCAAAGATGGGATTTCACATTCAATCGGGTTAATGGCTTCCACTCCATGAATGAGTTGGAAGGGGGAGAAACCTGTAGTAGTTTTTACATTAGTTTGGTACACCCAAAGAGCAGGGTATAGAATGATATGCCAGTTAGAATGGGCTGCATCAATTGTACGTTTGAGGATAGTCTTCAAAGTCTTGTTAACAGCATCGACCTGACCATTTGCTTGAGGATAGTACGAAGATGAATGTTCTTGTCTGAATCCAAGCATAGTGGTCAGTTCTGTCATCATGATATTTTGAAAATGACTGCCATGGTCAGTGACAATCACCTTGGGTATACCAAACCATGCTATAATCTGATTGAACACGAAGAAAACTATTGTTTCCCCATCGGCTTTAAAGGTGGGCATTGTCTCTGCCCATTTCATAAAATAGTCCACAGCGACAATGATATATTTGTGCCCCCCAGCTGAGCCTAGGTTTCACGTCATGTAATCAATCTCCCACTTCATGAAGGGTCCCACCGTGAAAATTAAAAACAATGGAGTAGGATGTGACCGCATTTTTCATGTGTAAAGCTGACAGGGATGACAGCGCTTCACCGCTTCCACACAATCTTTGAATATTGTGGGCCAGAAATAACTGGCACGTAGTATCTTCTGGGCCGTTGCTAACCCAGATAAATGACCCCCACACACTCCACTATGGGAATCATTTAGGACAATCTCTGCTTCCTCATGGTTAAGACATCGATGCAAAATGGAATCTACCCCTCTTCGATATAAAGTATCTCCTATGATGAGGTAGTTCTTAGCGTGGAGGTGTAATTTACAGAATTCCTCCCACGAGGGAGCCGCAGGATACTTCAAAGTCTGGAGATATATAATTATATCTCCATACCAGGGATCAGAGGTGGATATCAAGAAGATATGCTCATCTGGGAATGAGTCTTCTTCAATGACTACATTTTCTTCCGTTGGAAATTCTGCTATAAGCTCAGCAAAAAATAAGGACTTTTTAGACTTAGCAAACTGGAAATCCAAGTCAAACTCTTGGAGAATGACTATCCATTTGTTGAATTTTCCCCCAACAATTCATCGGGACAAAACATACTGAAAGGGATTCACATCTGCCACTATTGTTGTAGTCCTCAGTAAAATGTAGTGACGTAACCTCTGGATAGCGTAGACAACTGCTAAGGCCAATTTCTTGACGTGGGAGTACCTGAGTTCAGGTCCGGGTAAAGCACAGCTAAGATAGTAAATGACATGGTCCTGGAGCTTATCATCTTCCTGGACCAGGACTACCCCAATGGTCGACTCGGACGCTACCAGATACAATATAAATCCCTAGAGTAATCTGGCAGATGCAGTAAAGGTGCCGACAACAAATATTTTTTCAATGCCTCGAAAGCGAGTTGTGTAGTTTAATCCCATACTCTGTGGGGTGTCTTGTTTTAATAGG
This sequence comes from Pseudotsuga menziesii, assembly GCA_001517045.1. Taxonomy (NCBI): domain Eukaryota; kingdom Viridiplantae; phylum Streptophyta; class Pinopsida; order Pinales; family Pinaceae; genus Pseudotsuga; species Pseudotsuga menziesii. The sequence goes on along the minus strand of LPNX010449181.1, from coordinate 114,483 downwards.
TGCATGAAACACTTGGTAATATTGGCATAGTTAACAATGAAACATTGAACAAAATTAAACTTTCCCTACAGGCTTTGAAGTTGCCTGATAGAACGAGGAGGAAGCAGATTTACAATGGCCTCTACTTTTAATGGATCCACCTGGATGCCTCTATTAGAGACAATGAATCCGAGCAGTCTCCCAGACTCAACACAGAACACGCACATGTGGGGATTCAAGTGGATCTTATAGTATCTCCATCGCTCAAATATCAACTGTAAGTGATTTGGATGGTCAATCCTCTTACGAGAATGTGCAGGCATATCATCAAGGTAAGGTTCGACAATGGCTTTGATATCATGGAAGGAAAAGTTCATTGCTCGTTGAAAGGTTTCCCCAACATTTTTCAATCCGAAGGGCATTGTTTTATACATGAAGGTACCCCAAGGACAAATGAAAGCAATTTTATGTTGGTCTTTCGGTTTTATTTGAATTTAATTGTATCCGGACAAACCATCCATAAACAAGAACACTTCACTTCCCACGCAAGCATCAATAATCTGATCTATAAATGGCGTGGGATAGTTGTCTTTAGTATAGGCTTTATTCAAATATCTGAAGTCAGTACAGACGCATATGGTCCCTTGATTCTTATCAATAGAAACAAGGTTGGAGACCCATTCCGTCAGAGCTATGGGATAAATAAAACAGGCCTTCAACAGTTTTTCAACTTCATCCTTCACATCCGCCGCTTTACGCAGGTTAACAGGTCTTAACTTTTGCCAAACAGGTTTAGTGTTAGGGTATGTTCGGATCTCATGTTCAACTATCGATGGATCAATGCCTGGCATCTCCTCATATGACCAACCAAAGATGTCGTGGAATTCCTTGAACAAGGATGTATAGATTGCAATCTCCTCAGGAGAGCAGTTTGCACCTATATGTATATTTTCCATGACATCTGGATTCATAGAGATGTTGATAGGGATGGTAGTGGAAATATTTTCCATATTCCCCTCAGCAAACATTCCTTCCCAAGGTAAGGGATTGATGGGTGTATCAACATCATCTGACAATCTTATACGAAACTCTTGATTTTCTATCCTACTTAGCTCTGGAAGAAAATAGGATCGATGGTGAAGATCTTCACAGATCTTACCACGTCCACACATGGCTTCTAGAATGGCTTCATCAGAAGGTAAAACCATATCTAAACAGTCCATAGAGTGCAAAGAGTTTTCTGCCCAAGCGGGCAAATAGACTTCTTCTAGGCCCTCTGAGACTGTGAGAGGGTCTGGAATGGGATCAACAGTGGTTTTAGTGATAGCTTGGTAAGCCACTTCCACTTCCAATAAGGGCACTTCTGGTTCATGGGGGGAAGAGAGAACCCAAGGATCAGTCCTATCAACAACTGTGGCTATGGACTTCTCCACACTAGTAGAACTAATATAGTTAATCGGGGCTGGAAGATCAAATGTGCCCATCAATGATGTGTACATTCCAGCCCCCAAGCTATGTGTAGCAAGTTTGACCTGATCAACCAATGGCACAGTGGACTTATTAGACTCCATGAATCCTTTTCGAGTAAAATTGATTTGGTCAAAAGTAACCAACTTTCCTTCGTGTGAAAAAACTACCACCCGAAAGAAGGTCGATGCAATAGTGGACATGGCATAAGTACATCTTCTTCCCAAAAGAAAATAATAGTCCAAAGGTGCATCAATCACTTCCACCTCAACAGACACTGCTTTCCCTACCAACTTAAATTCCAAACTCGGTAGTATACCATGCGGATGGAATGACCTTCCGTTGAAAGCAGCAAGCAGAGTGTTTGATGGGACCAGTTCTAGGGATCCGAGAGCTTTCCAACATGACAAGGACATACCGCATGTATAAGAACCCTCATTAACAACTATCCTTCCAATGGTCTTTCCACCATGGATGACAACTATTGATAAGGCTACATGGTAAGGTAGGTGAATTTTAACATCAGACAAGTGAAATTTCACCATGAGACTCGACGAGTCCATGTTGCCTAAGGCTACTAAGAGGGCATCCCACTGAGCGGGACAACTCTATAACACCTCTAAAGCTGACATTGCACAATGGGGTTTGGGCTAAGTCTTTAACCATGGAGTAGTTCTAAGAAGCCCTAGCATTAGGGTTATGCAAGGTCTTCTTAAAGACACCTTTTGGTATCTTAGGCATAGTTTCAGCAGGATTCTCAATTGTGAGAGGGTTAGAAGATTCACCTATAGACTTACCCTTCTCAAAAGTCTCTTTTTCATAGTTTTTATTCCTAGCCTGTAGCAAAGTCGAAGATCAAACCATGTTGATGTAGTTGGGGTCAGGGGCACCTAGAGTGCCCCCTGCTACATTAGAAGTTGAAGCAGAGTTCTGCCCTTGGGGAAAAGCACCCTTCAGGACAACCAGTTATTGAGCTTTTAGTAACTTCTGGGCTTGTTCCATAAGAGGACAAAGGTGAGTGAGGTGATCCTCATGGCACAAATTACACGGGAACTTCACCTTTTTCTTTTCTTTATTGCCCCCATCAGCATTGTTCATGGGTTTCTGCTTGTTTTGATTTCCATCCCCTTTCTTTCCTCTCTTCTTCTTCCCACTGGGCTGCTGATTTCCCTTCTGAGAGGTTTGTGCAAAAAAAATTTCACTTTGGGGGGAGGGGGCATCCTTTGCTGCCTCTGCCATAGAATGCTTGATGGACAGCTGATGAAGCTGTTTGGCCAAAGAATCTACAGTGGGAGAGTTTACAGACCCAACTAGACCATCGGCATGGGGTCCAGGCTTAGGTTTCTCTACATCGTGGGTAGGCCTCAGTACCTCACGGATAATCTCATAGAAGATCCCAGATTGTTAATAAATCAAATCCAATTGCTGGGCCCTGAGAATGGCTTCTTCTTCGTTTGTCACTCCTGGAGTGGATACGTCCTTAGATATGTAAGGTAACAGGGATTTAAGGAACCACTCTAGTAAGAACTCAGGAGGAATAGTGGCTTTTATAAGGATCTTTCACCTCCTCCACTCTTGGATATGATCCGACAGGTGGGTAGCCTTGTTCTACCTAAAGGTAGATAACAAGTCCATTCTGAAATCGTGTTGGACCGAAAGCTGAAAGTGGCTAAGGAATGCACTGGCCAAGTCCCAAAAACTACTGAATGCAACAAAAGGAAACTCAATGTACCATTTTGCTACAGTATTCATTAAGGTTATTTGGAACAGCCTCAACCTAACTGAATCTTCATTCAGTGAATTAGAAGAACACCATAACTGAAAAGTGGTGGCATGAGCCCCAGGATCTTCACCAACTTTGCCCTCGAATTTAGGGATACCCGATGGCAATTTGGTGGGGACAGGTGGCCACGAGGGGTCATGCCTCACCAGGTCATTCATCAATTTTGACAAATATGGAAAGTTTAATGTTGCCAGGAAAGGAAGCTTGGGTCGCACCGGAGCACTAAAAATGCCATTCTGGGGATTAGAGGGACTTGCGCCCGAATAGCCATATGTAAAGGTGGGGTTTCCCCATGCCATCAGTTGCAAAGTGGATGGATTACTTTGAAATGGATTCCATTTGTAAACCACAGGATTGTGGGTAGGAGGTGCATTATAAGAGGTTCGGTTCATCCCAGTCGAAACTGGGGTTTGAAAAAAGGGAGAGCTCGTGAACGGGGCCGAGACCGGAGTTTGGAAACCTTGTCTGTAAGAGGTAGTGTTTCCAAATTGCACTCCTACATAATAAGGTGATGGCCCTACATATGGAGTGGATGCGGGAATATGCCCCCCATTCTAAGGAAATCCTTGGACGAAAGCCGAGGATCCTACCGGACCGCTCTGGGCAGTGTGTGCAAAGGAGGAAGGAACAGTAGGTATACTGTTGATCCTAGTAACCATGTCACCAGAAGCACCTGCTAGGCTTGTGGGAACCGGAGGTTGGACCACCTGGCTCGCTGGAGTCAATGGTGTAGTAGGTATGCTAGATCTAGGGGCACTTACCGGTGGAGGTAGTACCCCTTCAGCTAAAAAGGCTGAAGTGAAAGCAAAAGAACTTTCTCCCGTAGTAGACATTATCCCGCCCACAGGGACACCTAAAACAAGGGAATCAAAAGGCCTAACCTAAACGATCATAGGATCATTTAAGTCAGTCAAGGGTGTATTAAAATTCCTTGCAAACTCATCAGCCTGTAAGTTTTCTATCTCAACTGTATTAAAATCAAAATGGTTAGCTCTAAGTGTTGGTTCACCTGGAACTTCACTTACTCCTACCGGTTCAAATGAACAATCCGTGTCCAATCTCTACCTTTGAAGTGGAGGTGGAGGTTCCAATATGATGAGAGGAGGAAGGTTTTGCAACCTTCATGACCTTCTAATAGGTTAGTCCTCCACGATTGTAAATTTGACAATTCAAACCCTAAGTTCAGCTAAACACAGACAAACCATAGAGAAATCACTACGAAAATTCCTAAAGTCTCAACAATCAGCAAGGGTAAAAGATATGCTTTCCCGAAGAAAGATAAAAAATAGTTACTTGGCGTCCTTGAAGAGGTTCTTAGGCACAAGCGGAGGAATCACCCACCGCCCTCCTACACTTTCGACAAGGGTTACCTTCCAAGCCCATCCAAGGTGAACTAGAAATAGCCTTCCGGTTTACCTAGGTATGAACCCTAGATGTCAAGAGACTAAAGGCTACCTTAGCTATACCAACAGTCTTGGGGGACAGTTGCAAGCCTGACTCGTACGCATGGGTAGTTTAGTTGAGCCCAGAACTCTGTCTAGGATAGAATCCCCAGATGCGTTAAAGTCCTAATTTACATTTCAACAAGGAATTGGAGGGTTATCTCCTTAGTCCAATGCCTCCACGCAGCCTCGTGCTTGACTCTGGTTTGAGAGGAGCTTCCCAGAAACTATCAAAAAAGATAAGGATTTACCTATCGAATGGTCCACTATGTCTGAATTTTAAAACTTATGGGAAGTTTACACTTCCTATCCCACAAGTCTAGCCTAACCTAGTAGGTGAATGGCCCTAAAAAATAAAAAGTTACCAATAAATTTTAATTATTGCGTTCATTTTAAGGGCTATATTTTACTCAGAGGGAAGTGGAGTGAAGGACTATGATGTTTTTTGACTCGATAAGAAATATAAAAGCAAAGGTGTATGTTTTCAAAGCAAATTATCACTACTAAAACAAACTTCTTTTTTCTTTTTGTAAATATAAATTGATGAAAAAGCAACAATAAAGAGAACACTAAGACTATATTTTTGTAGTTTTTTGAGATTATATTTTAAAAAACTGAAAGTAAAACTACTCTACGCAAAATCAAATGAAAAATATTTTAAGATGTTTTCTTTTCACTTTTTTTAAAATTCTCAAAGACTACTATGCACCTAAATGCACAAAAAACTTGAGTATGCTTGAATTAAACAAACTGTATAAAGTAAGCAAAGTGAAGTAAACAGGTTAAAAAGACCAAGAATCATCCACCTAAAAAAAGACTTGGAACCCTAGCTTGGGCAGATACAATGAAAGGAAATCATTGAAAACACACAAAGGCAAGTG
>LPNX010449181.1:71431-103931 GCA_001517045.1 Pseudotsuga menziesii | reverse complement strand
GCTCTTGAACTTTTCAATTTGGCTCACACTCAATCATCAATTGGACACTCTTTGATCTATTGGATAGAAAATCACTCTTGGAATATAACAAACATATTCAGTGGTCTTGGGATTTAGTGGATACATTCAAACTACAAGTTTTCATTGCAAGAAGAGATAATTTTGAATAGGTATGGTGAATTGTAAATAATTGTTTTCATTCACAAGCTTTCAGATAATTTCATTGGTTTATGTTTTATCATATGCATACAACAATATCTCTCTCATAGACAACAATTAATTTCATAAGAAGAATTCCCAACTTCACATCTAAACAAGTCTCATACTCTCCATACAAGATGAAGTATGCAATGTTAACTAATTTACATTTGCACAAGAATATATTTTCATTTCACACAATGATGGAATAGATGAAGTTATCTCTTGAGACTCTTCAATTTAAAAAAAAAACCTTTGAAGCAATCATGGGAGAGGGTCCATATTGAATAGTTCACCAAGTTTTCCATATTCTCTATACAAGATCAAGTATGCAATGTAGACCAATAATCATTTGCAAATGAATATATTTTGATTTCCCACAAGTATGACATAGATGAGGTTCTCTATTGAGACTCTTCAATTTCTTTAAAAACCTTGGAAGCAATCATGGGAGAGGGTCCATATTGAATGGTTCACCAAATTGTCCATGCTCTCCTCTTCATGATAGATTTATCATAACATTCCTCTGAGCTTGACAGGGATTCCTCTACCTCAATGACTTCTCCTTTTTTGGGGGGATTTGCAACCTCCTGGTTGTGTAATTAGTCAATTTGTTCATTTTAGTTAACTTGTAACTTAACAATTGTAATTTATTCAATTTATTCCCAATACATCCAAACACCAACTTGTGTCTTCCCTCACAACTAATGTGGCATATTTCATGTAATGTCATCTCGTCTGAAGGTGTTGGAAATTAAGAATATTTTACTCATCTTCTTGTGACTTCCAATACTTTTTGAACACAAAGGAAGTCATAATCCTATAGCTGTAATACCTGCAAACTTGACTCGCTTTATTTGACTCAAATAGAGTATAGAAATGAAACTTTAATTCGAACATAAAGAGGAACCTTTAATCAGCATTTATGTATCAATGCCATTAATTACCATACTAACATATCTATAATTTAGTTAATTATGTTGGAACGCATCATGTTTCTTGTATAATGGAACTAATACCTTATTTGTATCTTCTTATGCAGGGGTATACCTCATAGTTTTGATAAAGAAACTTTTGGAGATCGAAAACTCATGTAACAGAGTAAGAAAAACTAGAAGGAATATGCCCATTGAAAAGGAAAATGAGGTAAGAGAAAAGGCCAGGTTGGAAATTGAGAGAGTGACACATGGTCTAGACATTTCCACTGATATTGCAATTGATCAGGACATAGTTAATTACATAACAACATCTACTTTAGAACCATGGGTGAAGTGGTTGCGTCCAACGAACCCAACTCAAATTCCAACATCAACACAGTCTCCGACCAACAATCCATCAACGAGCCATATTGAAGCTCTTGAAGACATAAGTATATTGAGATATGCCAAGCATCAAGTGTTGGACCTAGGAGCAATGATTAATTTGCAATCTCTCCAAGAATACCACAACCATGTCGAGCACACTCCCAATATGGGCCAACATGTGAATGAAGCACCACAACAAAGAAGCCTTGGGATTCGTACCTCATGTCCACCTTCCCTACCTTGACTGTTTAGTGTAAGAAAAAGGACTCCTAGAAGTATCCATGTGGATGAAAGTTGTATATCAAGACTTGAAGGTAAGTTTCCCAAATGCACTATCGATTGGCAATGTAGCAAATTAATGAAGGAATATTTTGAATCCAAATGCAATGCAAGTAAATGTCAATTATTACTATGTTTATTAAAGTCAAATTGTTTAGTTGTTGTTAGGATAATTCTGGGCATAAAGATAGTTAGAAGTTGATAGGTTAATAATCATATTGTTAGAAATATCCAATATGCTTTTAATGTGATTCGGAAGATGTCTAGTACTAAATATATTTGTGCGGCTCGTCCTGTGTTATCAGAATTAATTGTAAGTAAGTCCACATGGAAACATCGCCTCCTTTGACACACTTCTCACATACTTAAATTAAATAGAACAATTGTTAAGAATTACTTTCTTATAAGAGAAAATCTTCAGACTCCAGGTGGAAAATATTGTTAGGCTTTTGTCGGCAGGTTGCCTCATTTAGATATGAAGCTAATTGATGATGTTAAGGACTTAGTACAAAAGTTATGGCATGATCATACCAAACCTTCATCTAACCAAAGAGATGTGATAAATATGAGAAAAGGTTCTACTGAATGTGAACCCCATGTCAAACACTTCCTTGACACAACACATACTGAACTCTATGAGAGATTTAGGAATGAGCACACACAATTGAACATCGGACAAAGTTCCTTTGAGAAATGTAAACCATGGTACGTTCGTATATGCATTAATTGAAACACATGTTGTTGTAGATACCATGTAGAATTTGAATATTTTTATGACATGTATAAACATATATTTTGTGATTTGTATACTAACCTTGAGCAGGGTTGCAATGAATCCGTAATACTGCCTAATGCATCGAGAGATTTTATCGTTAGCATCATGTGTCGAAGGCATGAAGGACAAAAATACTATGGAAAATCATGTCTATATGGGAATTGTTCCAGGTGCAGTGGGTTTTCTCTTTTGAACCGTTGCATTCATGGAAGTGATGAGCATCAATTTGGAAATATGAGCATGGAGATGTAGATATTCAAGTATGTAACCTATCAAATAGATAGTGCGAAGGAAATTAAAAAGATTGCATTGGTGAAGTCACAGGTGCAAATGATTGTTGCATGTTTTTCCTCTTACATGTTCAATTTCTACATATAGATTCTTTAAATGTAACATTCTAATACGACCCTTGTTTTCATTGCAACGGGTACGAGTATGTGATTTTTTTACGGAGTTCTACAAGAAAACTGAGCAGTATGTTCAACATGTGCATGTAGCACGATGGCAAGATGAGCAGTACAAAAAATGCAAGGACAACTTTCCCATTGGGACCATATTGTCAATTGTGTATTTTGCATAAACTACACTCTTCAACCGCAAAATGAAATTCAAATTCAATACTACCATTCTGACCAAGTCAGCATCATGGTACATATTACGTATAGGAATGGCCCTAAGAGCAGCATTAACAACAGGATAACACAGAAGGAGACACACTTTTACATAAGTGATGACAAATGACATGATCTGCATTATGTGCAACATTGTTTTCAATTTTTCTATGATCATCTAGAGGGAGATATATAGATGGATCAGCATTGGATATGGTCAGATGGGTGTGTGGTCCAGTTCAAAAATGCCTGAGTCTTCCAATGGATGAGTATGTTACATAAGACTTACAATGTACCACATATATGGAACTACTTTGAAACCGGGCACGGCAAAGGTGAGCATGACGAGGCCAGTGCATGCATCAAGGCCACACTATGAAGGCGGGAGATGAGTTTTATGAGAAACCCCCATATCAAAGATGCAGAATCCATAGTTCAATAATGCTCTGCAACAATGTCAGACCGAACTAAAGTGCAACATACATCAAGAGGGGCAAGAAATCCAGTCAGGAATTTTTGGCATGTGGTTGACATAGATCAATCCCATTCCTATAGTTGTGGCACAGTACAAGGAACACGTGCATTTCATTCAGTTCAAATCCCAAACAACCCCCTATTTGAAATGTGGACGCGGAAACTTGCTTGCTTTTGCAACCCTTTTAGTAGTGGTGAATGGGATGAATGTGAATGCATGGATTGGTTGATGATTGGGATTGTGTGTCACTTTCAGTAGACCCACATGTAGTCATTGAAACAACCCACTTGGAGGAGGTTCAGTCAGCGATTTTGACATGCTACAACCATAACTCAAATATTGTACAACCAAGACACATATATGCAATTGTTGCCCCGAAAGACAATGAATGGGGCATGGATTATTGGTTGGAACGATGCATTCGAGGTAAGAAAATCCTAAACAGATCATTGATTGATGATGAAGGAAATGAATTTCCTATTGGCTCGATGGTGGTTTAGGTTAAATATATTACACTATATGGAAAATCAAGAAGAAATAGTGGGCAGGTATTCATGGATTATAGACCATGTGTTGTGTTCTATCACTTCACAAACTTCATTAGTGGCATGAACATCCATCTACAGACAATGTCAAACAATAACTCAACCAAGCTACGTTAATTCTTTCCAAATTCAGAGCACGAGAGATTGATGGAAGCAATTAGCAACAGAGAGGATCTAGATGGATATATTGAATGAGATTGGGTAATTGCGCTTACACTCCACTTGGGAAAAACCCTAGTTTGCATAATCTAACCTGGAGGCATGCCTGGGTCATTCAGAGTCAGGGGGGAGGCCACCTTGGCCATAATACCATGCCATAATCCCAATGGAACTGAAAATTCATCCATCAAATCCTTGGTCAACATTCTATGGCAAGTTGCAGTAGTCCTGTAAAAGCCATTCAGGGATGCCTGGGCCAATTTAAGGTCGGGGTCCAAAAACCAAACGAGGTGGTGATTTCCAAATCTGTTAGCACCTGCATGTGTGTTTGGGCATGGTTTCCATGGTAAATCTACCCCCGTCCTCTCGACACAGGGTTTTAAAGGGTTGATGCACCATTTCTAGGGTTGCATGGACCCCACTGGAGTGAAACCCTAGTTTGCATAATCTGTCCTGGAGGAATTCCTAGGTCGTGCAGAGTTAGGGGGGAGGCCACCCTGGCCATATTCCCATGCCACAATCCTCACGAAACTAACATTTCATCCATCGGATCCCCGATTAACGTTCTATGGCGAGGTGCAATAGGCCTACAAAAGCCATTCAGGGACGCCTGGGCCAATTCAAGGTCGGGGTCCAAAAACCAAACTAGGTGGTGATTTCCAAATCTGTTGGCACCTACAAGTGTGTTTTGGCATGGCCTCCATGGGAATGCTACCCCCAAGTGCCCGTCACAGGATTTTGCAGTACACCCTTTCTAGGGTTGCATGGACCCCACTAAAGGGAAACCCTAGTTTGCAAAATCTAGCCTGGAGGCATGTTGGGGCTGTGCAAAGTCGGGTGGGAGGAAACCTTGGCCATAATCCCATGCCACGATCCCAATGGAACTGATGGTTCATCCATTGTATCCTCAGTCAACGTTCTATGGCGAGCTGCAGTAGGCCTGCAACTCTCGCATTGGTGGGTCAACTCTGCAAAACCCTCCACCATGCTAGTCTTGGTATTATTCCGATATTGGCATTGGAAATACACACTTATTGGAGCCAAAAAAATGCAATCTTGCTGCTCTGTTTGGTTTTTCTCTCCCGGACCGAGACTCACCAAGTGTCCTTAAGCGACATTTTCCTGTGACTTTCAAATCAACATAACTCGGCAACCAGAGGTCAAATCGATGAGGATTGAACTCCATTCATCCCCTGGCATGCCACTACCTATGTTGGTCCCTCTCCATTCTATTTGCATGGCCCAGTGAGCTCATTGTGAATCGGTTTTGTAAACTAGGGTTTTGCTCAGTTTCCTTCAATGCAACTCTCAAATTGGTGGGTCAAATCTACAAAACCCTCGACCGTTCCAGTATTGGTAGTGTTCCCATATAGGCATTGGCCATACACACTTTTTGGAGCCAATAACATGCGATATTGCTCCTCCATTTGGTTTTTCACTGCCAGACCAAGAGTCACCAAGTGTCCATGAACGACATTTTCATGTGACTTTCAACTCGACATAACTCGAAAACTGGAAGTCGGATTGACGAGTCTTCGAATCCTTTGGTCTCCTAGCATGCCATTACCTATGGTGGGCCCTCTCTATTGTATTTTCATGGCCCAGTGAGCTCATTGTAAATTGGTTTTGTAAACTAGGGTTTTGCTATGTTTCCTTGAATGCAACTCTCGAATTGGTGGGTCAACTCTGCAAGACCCTCCACCATGCCAGTATTAGTAGTTTTCCCATATCAACATTGGCCATACACACTTGTCAAATCCAACGACATGCAATCTTGCTCCTCCATTTGGTTTTTTTCTCCCGGATCGAGAGTCACCAAGTGTCCCTGAACGACATTTTCATGCAACTTTCAACTCAACATAACTCGGAAACCAAAGGTCATATCGATGAGCCTTCAACTCCATTTTCTCCTGGAATGCCATTATCTCTAGTGGGCCCTCTCCATCATGTTTACACAACCCAGTGAGTTCATTTTGCATCGATTTCGTAAACTAGGTTTTTGCTCAGTTTCCTTTAATGCAACTCTCGAATTGGTGGGTCAACTCTGCAAAACCTTGTAGAAATTCAGGCCTGCAGTAGATTAATTTCACTCACAGCAATTAACAATTGATCATGCAAATTATCAACAATGGAGACTGAATATGGAGCTGTAACACAAAATTATATTAACTGAGTGTACAATAGCCAACCCTGTAATAACATAGGCTTCTGAATATATAGAATACATGAGCAAATCGAATGCATGAGGAAGCATCCAAATCTAGCATAAAGCAGGCTTACCCAAAATAGGCAAATCCCCCATAGGTGTAAAAAGCTGATCCCAAATCTATCAAGGACCCCACGAATTAGCAAGGGCGCATGGGCAAGCTAAAGAGTGGTCAAATGGCAGCTCATACATGCTTTTGCATGGAGGAAAGAGTGGAGGATGAAAGGGGAATAAAACAAGTTCACCTCACCTAGTCTAGCTTTCCTTATGTGCTTTTAAAACTGGAAAAGCAGTCAACAAAGCAGAAAAAGCAGAAGGGCGCCTAGGAGGCCAGGAATAAAGCAGATTTGATTCCCAGGACTTTCCAAAGTGCTCCATGAGTCAATAATGGCAAGTTTGACCTCTATGGATAGGCAATTGACAACTTGCACATGGTGGGACTCATGGACTAGGCAAATAAGACAAAATAAATGAAATAATGTCTAAGTGGGTAAATACTATGGGTTGATTATTCTAACAAACCTTTCATCGTTCCAGTCTTGGTAGTGTTCCAATATCAACATTGGCCATACACACTTGTCGGAGTGAACGGCATGCAATCTTTCTCCTCCGTTTGGTTTTTCCCTCCCGGGCCGAGAGTCACCAAGTGTCCTGTTGGTAGGCAACAACCCTCTCAATTTTTCTTCTTTACTAAATAAAATGAATCAGTTATCTTCTATAATTTATCACAAAATTATTTAAGAGTGCCTTCAGAATCTTTGATTCTGAAGGTTCTCTCAATTACAAGTGATTTAATGAACAAGGTAAGTTTAGAGAAATAATTTTAATTCAAGCTGGATGTTTTACAAATTGATTATTCTAGCAGCTGTTAAAATATGATCAATTTTCATGACTATTTTGAATGATTCTATAATTGATTCGTTGCTTATCATTATTATTTGTTGATTAACACTGCTTGAATTGGATTTTATAATTTTTTTTCTATTTTCTTTTATTTTCATTTTTGAATTTTTTATGATTAAGATATAATTTTCTTTGATTAAGTTACATATTCATATATATTTGCTTAGGGTTGATTAATTTATTTTATAATCCATATCACCCATAGTAAATATTCATATTATAATAGTCATATGTGAGCCATGTTTTAATTTTTGTAAATAAATAAATTTAGCATTGTAAATATGATTTTAATTTTACCTTTGATTTCATTTTGAATTATTCAATGCAAAATCTTTGTGTTATGATCATAATGGTAAATTGAAATTGGTTGTGATTTAAAACTCAGTTTATGATAGTTTTGGTTGGATCATCTACATTATAGTGGCTTAATAATTTAAATTAACATTTCACATTATATGGATTTGTTATGCTACTTCGAATTCACATGACTTGATCCCGATTTGAATCATTATGAACTAAGCTTCGAGAGATTGGGTTTATGTTCTCATTGTCCTAGGGTTTGATGATTTCATGACCATAATGTTTCATAAACAAGATATTACCTATCACCCAGGATAATAGTACGCCAGTTTCCATGTATAATCTTTTACCTGCCAAATCTTGAATTGAATTAATTTATGTTGAACATGAATGAATTCCTCTTCACATCTTTTCCATGCACATATTTTGAAATTATTATCAGGTCAGTTGTTTTTATAATTCATCATGACTTCACTATACGACAATAATCTTGAGTCATATCAAACATTTGGTAGATACATGAACTACCTTTGACGCCAATGTCACACATAGGAATATGTCTTGGGTCTTACCATGTATGTGCAGCTTTGGATACATATTCCTTCAATTTTCACAACATCATATCATTCTCAATTGAAGAAGAAAACAAAGATAGGTGAAATGGCTCCTTTATGACGGTTTGAACCAGAGGGTTCAGAATGGCTTATTGGGGAGCCTGAAGCAACTTGTTTTATTGATAAAGCTGGATGGCGAAAGTTCTTTGATAGTTCCAATGGCCACAATGTAGAAGTAACTTGTCTGTTTTCTCTTTCTTTCAATGGTGAAATTGCGCGGATATGGGATTTACAGTTGACTCTTTCTGAGGATTTCATAGTTAAAGCAACCAGGATGCCACAGGTTGGAGAGAGGTGGTTTAAGAAGGGTGTAATTAACAAAGACAAATGGAAGACATTTCTGTTACCTCTACCCGAATATTTTAATGAACATTTTGGCTTCCCGATAAGATTCTTGAAACCCTGGTGGTTACCGTTGTTTCAATTGATAGTTTGGTTTATAACTTTTGATGGCTGATTTTCTCATATACATTTGTATCACCTTAGATTGTTGATGGCATTGAAGGGATTTAAACTAAATTTTCCCTATTTTCTGCTCCATAGCTTAGGGAAGATGGATTTTGATAATCAAAATACAATTGGTATTCATGATCAGTGCCTTTTTCATCATGGATTAATCAAAATCTTAGTTCAACACCAATTATCACTTAATGGCCAAACCTGGGATGAATTTTTAACCATCAACAATTTAGGGAAACATGAGTTTTGGCCGCCTGTTAGGCCTAACACTTGAGTTAAATGAAAGAATCCCTCAGTTCCTGAAATCTTGGCATTTCAATCAAATATTACACTAGAAGATACAGGGGTTAATAATATAGTTTCAATACAGAATTTGGGAGGGGAGTCAATTAAGGATTAATGCGTTGTTAAAACCCTTGCTTCTCAGCAAAAGAATACTCAGGATCCTCATGCAGAAAAACTTAAAGAATTTTCATTTATTTGTTGTGATGAGGCTAATATAGAACAAAGAAAGATAGTTTTAGAAGTTTCCCGCAAGTTTACTCGAAGTATGACTAGCTCATCCATACCTGTAGCAATGCAACAAAACACTGACCCAATTATTATTCAACTTGAAAATGAAAATGATGTTTTATCTCAAGTTCCTGAGGCAACTCATAATGATGAACAAATTTCCACGGTGGATAATATTGAGACGCCTTCGGCTAAAGAAATCACTGATCCAAGTGAGTTTGAGATAGAACCTTCATTTATGGATGCTTGTGGGTCTGGTCTTGAGCCTTCATTTAGGAGTATTCCTTCACCTGTTCAGAATTTGAATGAACCTAATTCTTCACATTCTAATGACTCATTCCAAGATAAAGATGAGGAAACTCTACGACAAGTTATTAATCGAGTCTATGAAGAAAAAATCATAGAGTTAAAATAATAATTGAAGGAGTGCCAAGCAAACACAGTGTTAAAGGATGAAGAAAATAAAACGTTTAGGGAAGAATTAATAGAATGGGTGAATAGATGGAAAGAGTTGAGCCTAAAGAAAAATAGATATAAAGAGGCCAAGAAGTCTATGATGATAACCAATAAACAGTTGTTCGAGCAGGTAGAACAACAAAAGCTTGAGATTCTGAAACTTAAAGTTAGAATTTATAAAGCACGAAGAACAATTAAAATGCAAATCCAAAATTGACACATACTCTGTTTTATATTACGAAGGTATATTTCATTTTTGACAGGTATTGCCATGATTTAATGAGCATACCTACCAAATCAAAGACTCTGTAGTCATGCTTATCATTTATTTTGTTTTATTCCCTGTCATCATAATTTTAATGAGAAATTTATATTTGCATAATTTTTTTCTACAGGTGTACTTACGATATGAGTACGATGGATTGAATGGAAATGGTTTTACTAATTACAGGTATACATCGTTGAAGCTGCTCTATCGAAGGAAAATGATTTTTACGTTGATAGCTGACATACATTTTGGATGGTCACGCTTTGTTTTCTTCATTTGAAGTTCATAATTGCTAGGTGCTTCTTTTGATGTCAATTAAGTCATATCGACAATAGAAAGAATATAGGGATGATCATGAGTTATCTTAACAGTTGTTAGGAAACTGTTTTTACTATTTTTGTAAATAAATCCTAAAATAACTCGAAGACAATTGACATTTTTATGTATATAAGTCCCAAATAATTTTTGAGAAAGGGTCGATAGAGTAATGGAGAAAAGACTTATTGAAATGGAATACATACTTTCTGGTTTGAATTATTCTGCTGGAGATTTTACTTCGCGGATGATCATTATTGGAACTTCTCAAATTGGTATTAGTTTTCTGTTATAGTTTTTTGAAACTTAAATACCTATTTGGATATATTATTTTCTCAGTTTAACACTCATGCAATTGTACTGTGATATGATTGTGTTTGTCATCTGAAATTCCACTCTATTTACACAATATTAATGTTTGTTTTAAATATTACTAAATATTTTTATTATATATTTTTATTGATGATAATGGTTTAGTAATAATTCATTTCATATTTATTTCTGATAGAATTTGTATGTTAACAATGTTTTCATGAATGAATATAACTTTTAATTCAAATATTTGATATTGAACATTAGCTATTAATTATCAGAAACACTGCAGGATAACTTTAAAATAGTTTTTTCTATTCTAAATTTTTTTGTTTTGTACATTTTCAACAAAGTAGTTCTTATAATAATAATTCTAATATTTTTGTCTGAATTATTATTATTCTTCTCTTTTTTATTATTAATGATTAATTCATAATTAATCTATCCTTCAAAAGATGCTCTTAGCTGAGATAGAGTAGTTAGTTAGTTTGAATTTATAATTCTAGTTTAGTTTACTTTTAATATTTGTTAAATAGGATTTAATTATATTAGTCTGTTTTAAATAGCTCTTTAATCAGAAATTAAAAACAAAAAACAAAAAAACAAAACAAGAGACTTTCACTAGGAAAGCAAAAATTTAGGACAGCTTAGACTTAGAAACTGACTTCATATTGCTTTAAATAGTAATTTAACTTAGGATACATTTTTACTAAATTTTGACATTCTACTTAAGAGGATAAATTCAGTTGGTAGCAGGACCATAACCTGCAAGGTTTTGCTATTCCAAACACACCGGGAGCTGTTCTAAGCAACTTGTGTGGGAATAATCTTCGTAGTTGGCCCAGGTCAGAAAATCAGGCCTACAAATGGCGCTAGAAGGAGGGCCTGTTAATGATTAATGGCTAATAGAACTAATGATAAACCTTCAACCAGCCAACAACCTCAATTACAACCTGAAAGTAGTAGTTCACCATTCATAGAAACTATTAGGAGCATTCTTGAATGTGATCGTAATACATCTCCTTTTACTCGTGAACTAAGTACTCAAACTTTAGAAGAATCACGTCACATTATTATGAGATCTTATTCTCATCAACTTGGTTTAACACCAATAGAATATGATTTACCTAGACAACAAAGATGTAATCCCCAATTGAATGTAATTAATCAAGATTCAACAGAAGATGATAGGACTCCGAGTTATCAAGTCAGAATTATTCATAGAGAAACTGCTACAACAAATACTGTTATAATCTTGACCTCTGTAGGCAGTTTTGGTCAACCACCCTCTCCTCTGAAATCACACTGGATAGTCCAAGGTCATCTAATCAAGGGAGTTCTTTAGATTCTGAAGAAGATCCTATGGCTGGAAACATACCTGCGGGAGGAGGAGGAGGAGGTAACCCTCCTAATCCACTAAACCAACAAATTTCTTGGTTAAGAACAATTGATGTAGCTTTACCAGGTGTACAACATCCTTTTCCAAAACATTCAGACAAACTTCTTCCAAAGTTTAATACGGATAATAAAGAACCAGCAGAGGTATATGTAGATAAATTCATTTAAGCTGTCCAAACCATGAACGTTCAGCATGAAGACATAGTTTGTCATCTGTTCTCGTTAACCTTTGAAGGGAAAGCATCTACTTGGTACTTCTCATTAGTCTAGGGTTCAATCACAAACTGGACTTATTTTAACAAATCTTTCCTAGACAAATTCGGGGAAGACAAAACACTTGCTCTTTAGCTCTTGAATTGTCTCGAATTAAAATGGAACCTAAAGAAAGAATTAAATATTTTAATCAGATATTCATTACCTTAAAAAATAAAATTCATGTTGCTTCTCAACCGCCCGAGGACATAATCATAGAAAATTACACTTCAGCTTTACCAAAATATCCTGGAATGTTTGTTAAAGGAGCTAGTAAAACAACACTTGTCGAAAATTTTGAGGAGGCTATTAAAGTTGAGAAGGATTCCATGTCATATGATCCTGATACAAGCAGAAAAGTTGATACCTTTCCTTGTAGGAAAATTGAAAGACCTAGTTCAGATAAGGATAAGGCATTTGATGTAGAACAACTACAAAATGCTATTCGGGCATTTAGTAATGAAGTCGTAGGATTGAAGAAAACTAATTCAAAAGTTTCCTCTTCTAAAGGGTATATTCGAAAACAATTTAGACAAAATCCCAATGCTAATAATAAACCAAGTTCATCGCTTGATATAGCAGTAAATGAAGAGATTTTCAATACTATTCGAGCAGTCTTGTCTTTATCCGAAACTCCTTCAAATCAAGAAACCGTAAATAATGAAAAAGAAGAACAATATGAAAATGAAGAAGAATTTGAAGAACCTCAACAATTAAATGGTCATTTTTGGGACAATCTTGTGAAATATTATGAAAGTTGAAATCCTCCTTCATGACAACTTCCCTATAATACTTGGAGTAGAACATTTGCAAATACTCCTGGAGCATCATCAAGTTCTACCCCAAGTAAGGACAATAATAATTTTCAACCTGTCAAACAAACTCAACCTATGAGGAATTCTCATCCTATCTAGAGTGCTCTGAAGTTAGATCTATAGTATGATATAATTGAATATCTGAAAAAGACATGTGAAAACATTAGTATGTATGATCTTCTTCAAATCTATCCCATTCCTAATAGTCCCATTATAACTCCCGCCATGAGNCTATAGTATGATATAATTGAATATCTGAAAAAGACATGTGAAAACATTAGTATGTATGATCTTCTTCAAATCTATCCCATTCCTAATAGTCCCATTATACCTCCCGCCATGAGTTCGATAGTTCCTAATGTTCAGCAAAAAGTAGCTACTAATAATTCAAACAATGATTTAACACTTAATGATAAAGGAAAATCAGCAGCTGATAAAGCTTCACTAATAGGGAATAACTCAAAATCTACAACCCCTCCATTTCTCCTTACCTTTGATATCTTTAATAGGAACGTACATAATTACATGGTCGATTCCGGAGCATCTTCTAATGTAATTCCTTTGTGTGTTCGCTGAAGGTTAAATGGAAAGTATGTTCCATCAAACTCATAGATTACTCAACTTGATAGAACAAATGTCAGGGTTGTGGGAGAAATGAAAGATGTTCTAATTAGGATTTCTTGTAACCCTTCAGTTTTTCAAATCATAGATATAGTGGTTGCAAACATTCCTGATGCATATGGGTTGTTTTTTAGTAGGGATTGGTCTTAGCAATTGAATGGATTTTTTGCCACAAATTGGTCAACCTTATGGTTTCCTAAAAATGAAAAAGCAAATCAAATTAAGATAAGCAGAGAAAGATATTTGAAACACACAGTAACAGAATTGCATGATCCAAGTGAACCAGTTCTATTTTCAGATTCTATAATGGGAAATTATATGTATGAACTTGGTTTCAAAAATTTTAAATCTGAAAATTATGCTTTCTCTGATATTAAACATCAATCTGAAATTATGAATGTTACTACTATTCAACATGATTCTTCATTTAAGGAAATTGTAAATAATGTAGATAATCATAATAATGTAAATATTGTTGAAAGTAAGGTAGTTGTAAATAGTTCTACTTGGACCTTGTGCTTTGATGGGTCAAAATCTAAAGAAGGAGCAGGAGCTGGTTGCCTATTAATTGACCCAAAAGGAAACAAAACTTGTATAACATGTAGGCCTAAATTTAATTGTACAAATAATACTGTAGAATATGAGTCACTAATTCAAGGTCTGAAGAAAGCAATTGATTTGGATATTAAAATTCGGGTTGCATATGGTGATTCTAAAATCATCGTCAGGTAAGTTCGTAATTCTATCCACCGCATTTCAGAACATTTGTAGAATTATCAATGAGAGGTATGGAATATTACTTCGCATTTTGATGCATTCAATATAATTTCAGTTCCTAGATTCCAAAATCAAGAGGTAGACTTATTAGCAAATGTTGCATCAAAATTAATTCCATTTGAGAATTTTACATCTGATTTCTTTTCAGTTGAATTAATTTTTAGGCATTCTATACCAGATAATATTCTTAACTGGCGTGTTTTTTATGATGATTTGTAGATTCTGAATTTTTTAACGAATGAGGACACTTTCAAAGATTCATCCATTGATGAAGTTACCCATGATGAAAATGTGCAGTACTTTACGGTAATACATGATTTTTGTTCAATCGAAAAGGCTTTTGAGAAGGTAAAACCAATTCCTAACTTAGTTTTAAGATTGGAGAATTTTTATGATATTCAAGACAAATTTAAATATGTTCCTAATTGCAAAACTAGTAGTTCACAAATGAAATATGAGACTGTAAATCTAGGAACAGAATCCAATCCCCAAACTGTAAATTGAGGAATAGATTGCACTCCTACAGAAAAATCATCATTCATAAAATTATTTAAAGAATTCAAGGATGTGTTTGCATGGACATACGATAATTTAAATACTTTTAATCCACAAGTTATGCAACACATTATCCCTATGAAACAAGAATCGAAACCTTTCCAACAAAAACTTAGAAAATATCACATGTCTCTGGAACCAACAATCAAGAAGGAATTAAACAAACTGTTAGCTGCTAGGATTATCTTTCCTATTCGATATACTCAATGGGTAGCTAATTTGGTTCCAGTTAGGAAGAAAAATGGTGACATTTGAGTATGTGTCGATTTTCAAAACTTAAACAAATCTTCTGAAAAAAGACAATTACTCGGTTGCTCCCATGGAACAAATCTTCCATAAATTCTCTGGGTCTGAGATGCTATCTCTTCTTGATGGCTTCTCAGGATATAACCAAATTTTTGTTTCCCCAGATGATCAACTTAAAACAACATTTAGAACCCCATCAGGAACATGCGCTTATAGAAAGATGCTCTTTGGGTTAATCAATGCTGGGGTAACCTTTCAAAGAGCAATGGATATTGATTTTAGAGGGTTAATTAATCATTCAGTAGTTTTCCACCTAGTTGATGTCACTGTATTTTCTAAATTTAGACATGATCACATCATTCACCTTGCAAAGGTATTTGAACGCTGTAGGAAATATGGGGTTTCATTAAATCCCAAGAAAACGATATATGTTGTTACACGAGGTCTTTTGTTAGGATGTGTTGTGTTAAAACATGGGATCATGATTGATCTTGAATGCACCTAGGACATATAAAAAATAACCTTCCCTTCAAGTAAGAAAGAAATGCAATCATTTCTAGGGAAAATTAATTTTGTTAGGAGATTTATTCCTAGCTTTTACGAGATTGTTCGACCTTTGCAAAACATGATCATGAAAGATGTTGTTTTTAATTCGAGTAATGTTGAAAACGAATCATTTAATCAAATCATAGAATCTATTTCAGAAGCCCCCAGTCTTTTAATCCCATATTTTACCAAATATTTCATACTTTATACTTTTGCTTCTGATTTATCGTATGTTGCAGTACTCACTCAACGTAATCAACAAAATTATGAAATCCCGATTGAGTTCAAACTTTAAGGGAGGCGTGTTAAACTATCATGAGGTTGATAAGCAAGCATTTGTTTTTTTTAAAGCAATAAATCATTTTCGTCCATATCTCTTGAAATCAAGAACTAGACTGATAGCCCCTTTTCATGCGGTTAGAAATCTGTTAGTACAGAAATATTTGGGTGAAAAAAGAGCACCATGGATGACAGCTCTCCAAGAGTATGACTTGGAGATTAAACCCTCAACAATGGTAAAATGACAAGGATTGTGTAAACTTGCTGTTGAAGCAGCCCATTTTCCAAATAGTAATTCTGAGACTATCATTGATGAAACCCTGCTAAAAGAGAAATTTATTTTTACCCTCCACCACGTGATTTCTGGTATACAGATTTAAGGACTCTTTTAGAAGCAAGAACAGATCTTGATTATCTTGATCCAAGGAAAAGAAGAGCCCTTAGATTAAAATCAGTTCCTTATTTGCTATGTGATAATACTCTTTTAGGAGAAATTCAAATGGTGTTTTACTTCGCTGCTTAAACAAGGATGAAACAGAAATTATTTTGAGAGAGCTACATTTTGGCCTAGCAGGTGGCCATTTTGGTGGAGAGACTACAACACATAAGATTATTAGGGCTGGCTATTATTGACCTACCTTTATATGATATTCTTATGCTTTTGTCAGAAAATGTCAAGAATGCCAAATTGTTGCAGGTAGGGTTAAGAAGTCTGCCTTTCCTTTACAACCAGTAACAATAGAGAGGACTTTTCAACAATGGGGTATTGATATAGTTGGACCAATAAACCCACCCTCCTCTATGCAACACAAGTACATTATTACCGCAACTGATTATTTTACCTGATGGGATGAGGTTGCACCTTTAAGGGTAGTGAATACCAATCAAGTTATCTTATTTTTAGAGTCTTCTATAATTACACGATTTGGTATTCCTGATTCTCTTGTTTTTTATAATTCCTCGTATTTTTCATTAGTTGAATTAACTCAATTTGCATTAAAGAAAGGTATAAGGGTTAGGTATTCAGCCAATTATCATGCTCATGGAAATGGTTTAGCTGAATCAACGAATAAAAATTTGTTGAAATTTCTTAAAAGAAGCATTTCAACCCATCATCGTAATTGGAATACAAAATTATTCAATGCACTGTGGGAAGATAGGGTTACTCTGAAATCCTCTATTGGTAATTCACCCTTCTTCCTAGTCTATGGTACAGAAGCTATCTTACCTCCCAACGTATTTTTACCTTCTCTACAACTTTCTCAATCCGTTCAGGATGAAGACTGCCCTATTTTAGAGAAGAGAATTAATACTCTGTTGAAATTACGAAAAAAAAGAGACAAGGCTAAGCAACATTTTGTTAAACAACAACAAATTTTTAATTCATGGTTTGATCAGTCTTCAAGTTCTAACGGAGAATTTCAGGTGGGTGATTTAGTGCTTAAATGGGATAAATATCATGAGGATAAAGGAGAACATACCAAATTCCAATGCCTTTGGTTAGGTCCATTTGTCATTACTGAAAAGTTAGGACCTCGCATTTTCCATCTGCAAACCTTAGAAGGTCAGTTAGAAACATTCCTGGTTAATGGACTGATCTTGAAAAAATATTTCGATTGATTTCATCAGAGTTTGAATCTGTATATAGTTTTGTACATAAACGTTTTCATTATGTTTATGATTTATATAGCCTTTTCTTTTCAATCAATCTAGTGTGAATATTTTTGAAGTTCAAAAAATCAATTTTCTATACATATTGGTTTTTAACTTTATCATTTTTCAATCTTATTGTACATTCTTTTATTAAACAGGATCATTGTAATTTTCATGAATGTTCTAATTTTATTTTTAATTTGATTCATTTGTGAATATTCTTAAAATCCATTTCAGAATTGATTGATCCTTTCTATCAATTATGATCTTTCAATCCTTTGTACATAGTCTTTCTGTACATAGTGGTGGATAAAATATTATTTTTTTAAATAATTTTGTACATATTCCTTTTAGGAGGGTATTTGTAAATAAATAAGCCTTGAATCTTGAATTCAGTTAATGCATTTATCTTAATTAGTTGTAATAAGGAATATTTTCAAGATTTGCTTAAACTTATCAGTTTTTCTCAAATCTGATAAATGACCGATAACCGATAACATTTGTGTTTATGATTAATATTAACCTTCAGCCATCTATTTCTTTATAGTTGAGATAGCTGATATATTTCCTTGTCAAAACTTAATACTGGGAAAATATTTATAAATTCACATTAAGCAGTCATTCTTTTCGAAGTTTATTTACTATCTGCAAAGATTGTGAAGTCTGCTCCATACGTAATTATCTGTAATAAGTTGAATTTTAATTGGAGAATAGGAGGTCTCATCACGAGTCGGCCTACTCATGATCATCAGTTTTATCAGAGGTAACATCATTTCTGATCACCAGGGTGATGGCTCTTGATCATAAGATCAAGGGACAGGAGGTCTCATCACGAGCCGGCTTGTTTATTTCTGGTAAAACTCATGAATGATGCTGTTAATATCTGGTTACCATGCCCGAACAATATTCTTCAGTTAAAATTTTATTTTAAAAAAAAGGTTTTATAATTGGAGCAAGTCTTGAAAGTTTTTCAGATAAGTAAATAGATATATCTTTATACTGCTGATGTGGATTACCTTTATCCTAGGTACTTTGTTTTTACAGGGTAATTTTCAGCCTGTCTGTGACAAAAATCTTTATCAACAGAAATGAAGGTAGTTTTGAAAATATTCACAGAGGTAAATTGGTTGCTAGTTTTTATTAGATTAAGGATTTCTGACTTGTCTTAAGCAAATTTTAAGATTGTTTTTGTAGCTTTTGAGATGAATGATCAGAGATAACTAGTTCGTCGAGGTCATTGTCATTTGTTGGTAGGCAACAACCCTCTCAATTGTTTTTCTTTGTTGAATAAAATGGATCCGATCTCTTCTATAATTTATCACAAAACTATTTAAGAGTGCCTTCAGAATCTTTGATTTGGAAGGTTCTCTCAATTACAAGAGATTTAATGATCAAGGTAAGTTTAGAGCTATCATTTAAATTCAAGCTGGTCATTTTACAAATTGATTATTCTAGCAGCTGTTAAAATATGATCAGTTTTCATGACTATTTTGAATGATTCTATAATTGATTCGGTGCCTATCATTATTATTTGTTGATTAACACTGCTTGAATTGGATTTTATAATTTTTGTTTTCTATTTTCTTTTATTTTCATTTTTGAATTTTTTATGATTAAGATATGATTTTCTTTGATTAAGTTACATATTCAAATATATTTACTTAGGGTTGATTAATTTATTTTATAATCCATTATCACCCATAGTAAATATTCATATTATAGTAGTCATATGTGAGCCATGTTTTAATTTTTGTAAATAAATAAATTTAGCATTGTAAATATGATTTTAATTTTACCTTTGATTTCATTTTGAATTATTCAATGCAAAATCTTTGTGTTATGATCATAATGGTAAATTGAAATTGGTTGTGATTTAAAACTTAGTTTATGATAGTTTTGGTTGGATCATCTCCATTATAGTGGCTTAATAATTTAAATTAACATTTCACATTATATGGATTTGTTACGCTACTTCGAATTCACCTGACTTGATCTCTATTTGAATTATTATGAACTAAGCTTCGAGAGATTTGGTTTGTGTTCTCATTGGACTAGGGTTTGATGATTTCATCGATTCCATAAAATTATATGAACCATAATGTTTCATAAACAAGAGATTACCTACCACCCAGAATAATAGTATGCCAGTTTCCACGTATAAGCTTCTACCTGCCAAATCTTGAGTTGAATTAATTGATGTTGAACACGAATGAATTCCTCTTGACATCTGTTCCATGCACATATTTTGAAATTATTAGCAGGTCAGTTTTTTTTATAATTCATCATGATTTAACTATATGGCAATAATCTTGAGTCATATCAAACGTTTGGTAGATACATGAACTGCCTTTGACGTGCAATGTCACATGTAGGAATATGTCTTGGATTTTACCATGTCTGTGTAGCCTTGGATACCTATTCCTTCGATTTTCATGACGCCATATAATTTTCAATTGAAGAAGAAAACACAAATAGTTGAAATGGCTCCTTTATGTCAGTTTGAACCAGAGGGTTTAGAATGAATTATTGGGGAGCCTGAAGCAGCTTGTTTTATTGATAAAGCTGGATGGGGAAAGTTCTTTGATAGTTTCAATGGCCATAATGTAGAAGTAACCCATTGGTTTTCTCTTTCTTTCAATGGTGAAATTGCGTGGATAGGGGATTTACCATTGAATCTTTCTGAGGATTTCATAGCTGAAGCAACTAGGTTACCACAGGCTGGAGAGAGGTGGTTTAAGAAGGGTGTAATGAACAAAGACAACTGGAAGATGTTTTCATTACCTCTACCCAAATATTTTAATGAACAGTTTGGCTTCTCGGTAAGATTCTTGAAACCCTAGTGGTTACCCTTGTTTCGATTGATAGTTTGGTTTATAACTTGTGATGGTCGATTTTCTCATATGCATCTATATCACCTTAGATTTTTTATGGTGTTGAATGGATTTAAACTAATTTTTCCCTATTTTCTACTTCATAACTTAGGAAATATGGATTCTGCTAATCAAAATACAATTGGTATTCATGATCAGTTCCTTTTTCATCATGGATTAATCAAAATCTTAGTTCAACAACAATTATCACTTAATAGCCAAACCTGGGATCAATTTTTAACCGTGAACAATTTAGGGAAAAATGATGTTTTATCTCAAGTTCCTGAGGCAACTCATAATGATGAACAAATTTCCACAGTGGATAATATTGAGACGCCTTCGGCTAAAGAAATCATTGATCCAAGTGAGTTTGAGATAGAACCTTCATTTTATGGATTCTTGTGGGTCTGGTCTTGAGCCTTCATTTAGGAGTATTCCTTCACCTGTTCAAAATTTGAATGAACCTAATTCTTCACAATCTAATGACTCATTCCAAGATAAAGATGAGGAAACTCTACAGCAAGTTATTAATCGAGTCTATGAAGGAAAAATCACAGAGTTAAAAGAAGAATTGAAGGAGTGCCAATCAAACGCAACGTTAAAGGTTGAAGAAAAAAAAATGTTTAGGGAAGAATTATTAGAATGGGTGAATAGATGGAGAGACTTGATCCTGAAGAAAAATAGATATAAAGTGGCCAAGAAGTCTATGATGATAACCAATAAACAGTTGTTCTAGCAGGTAGAACAACAAAAGATTGAGATTCTGAAACTTAAAGTTATACTTTCTTAAGCACGAAGAACAATTAAAATGCAAATCCAATATTGACACATACTCCATTTTTTATTATGATGGTATATTTCATTTTGACAGGTAATACCATGATTTAATGAGCATGCCTACAGAATTGAATATTTTGTAGGCATGATTATAATTTATTTTGTCTTATTCCCTGTCATCATAATTTTAATGAGAAATGTATATTTGCATAACCGTTTTCTATAGGTGTACTTATGATATGAATGTGATGGATTGAATGGAAATGGTTTTACTAATTGGTATACATCATTGAAGCTTCTTTATCAGAAGAAAACGATTTTTGCGTTAATAGCTGCCATACATTTTGGATGGTCACGCTTTGTTTGCTTCATTTGAAGTTCATAATTTCCAGGTGCTTCTTTCGATGTCAATTTATTCATATCGACAATAAAAAGAATATAAGGATGATCATGAGTTATCTTAACAGTTGTTAAAAAAATGTTTTCACTATTTTTGTAAATAAATCCTAAAATAACTTGAAGATAGATGATCTTTTTATGTATATAATTCCCAAATAATTTTTGAGAAAGGGTCGATGGAGTACTAAAGAAAAGACTTATTGAAATTGAATACATACTTTCTGGTTTGAATTATTCTGCTAGAGATTTTACTTCGTAGATGATTGTTACTGGAACTTCTCAAATTGGTATCAGTGTTCTATTACAGTTTTTTGAAACTTAAATACATATTTCGATATATTATTTTCTCAGTTTAACACTCATGCAATTGTACGGTGATATGATTGTGTTTTTCATCTGAAATTCCACTCTATTTACACAATATTAATGTTTGTTTTAAATATTACTAAATCTTTTTATTATATATTTTTATTGATGATTATGGTTTAGTAATAATTCATTTCATATTTATTTCTGATAGCGTTTGTATGTTAACAATTTTTTCATGAATGAATATAAATTTTAATTCAAATATTGGATATTGAACATTAGTTATTAATTATCAAAAACGCTACAGAATAACTTTAAAATAGTTTTTCTATTTTAAATTTTTATGTTTTGTACATTTTCAACAAAGTAGTTCTTATAATAGTAATTCTGATATTTTTGTCTGAATTATTATTATTCTTCTCTTTGTTATTATTAATGATTAATTGATAATTAATCTAGCCTTCAAAATTTTCTCTCAGCTGAGATAGAGTAGTTAGTTAGTTTGAATTTATAATTCTAGTATAGTTTACTTTTAATAGCTGTTAAATAGGATTTAATTATATTAGTTTGTTTTAAATAGCTCTTTAATCAGAAATAAATAAATGAAAACAAAACGGGAGACTTTCACTGGGAAATAAAAAAAATTAGGACAGCTTAGACTTAGAAACTGACTTTATATTTGCTTCAAACAGTAATTTAACTTAGGATACATTTTTACTGAATTTTTGCATTCTCATTAAGAGGATAAATTTAGTTGGTAGCAGGACCATAACCTGTGAGGTTTTGCTATTCCAAACACATCGTGAGTTGTTCTAAGCAACTTGAGTGGGAATAATCTCCGTAGTTGGCCCAAGTTAGAAAATCAAGACAACATGTCCCTGAACTACATTTTCATGCGACTTTCAACTCGACATAACTCAAAAATCGGAGGTCGGATCGACAAGCTGCCAAATTCGTTGGTCTCCTAGAATTCCATTACCTCTAGTGGGCCCTCTCCACCACATTTGCATGTCCCAGTGAGGTCATTGTGCATCAGTTTAGTAAAGTAGGGTTTTTCTTGGTTTCCTTCAATGCAACTCTCGAATTGGTGGGTCAACTCTGCAAAACCCTTCACCATACCAGTCTTGGTAGTGTTCCCATATCAGCATTGACCATACACACTTGTCGAAGCAAACGGCATGCAATATTTCTCGTCCATTTAGTTTTTGGCTCCTGGACCGAGAGTCACCAAGTGTCCCTAAACGACATTTTCATGCTACTTTCAACTCGACATAACTCGTCAACCAGAGGTCGGATCGATGAGATGTTGACTCCATTGGTCTCCTGGCATGCCATTACCTCTAATGGGCTCCTTCCACTGTGTTTGCATGTCCATGTGAGTTCATTGTGCATCGGTTTTGTAATCAAGAGTTTTGCTCAGTTTCCTTCAATGCAACTCTCGAATTGGTAGGTCAACTTTGCAAAACCCTCCACCATGCCAGTCTTGGTAGTGTTCCCATATTGGCATTGGCCATACACACTTGTTGAAGCCAACAACATGCAATCTTGCTCCTTTCTTTGGTTTTTTGCTCCTGAACCGAGAGACACCATGTGTCCCTGAACGACATTTCCATGCGACTTTCAACTCAACATAACTCAGCAACCGAAGGTCGGGTCTACGAGTCGTCAACTCCGTTGGTCTCCTGGCATACCATTACCTCTAGTGGGCCCTCTCTACCACGTTTGTGTGGCCCAGTGAGTCATTGTACGTCAGTTTCGTAAACTAGGGTTTTGCTCAATTTCCACTTATTTAAGCCTAAGCATGGAAAATTTTAAGGATTGGCATAATTCTTAAAGTGTAGAAGCCTTGGTGAATCTTACTAATTCTTGAATTTTTAACCATAAAATGTTTGACCATATTTTCAACCATAAAATGTTTGGTGATATATGAATTGTTCTTGTTGTCCAAATATTTTGTACTTGGAGATTTTAATTTCAACTTATATTATCTTCATGATTAGGTATATTCTAGCATTGATTATGAATTCTAATTTGGAAAACCGTTGGTTTGAATTTGTTATGTGATTTAACACATATATTGAAAATCATTTTTTTAACATATATCTCGAAAACAAAAGAGTAAATTTATTGATGTTGAAATTTGTTGTAATAAGAGATTCTGGATATGTTATATGCTTGGAAAGAGTTCCCTAAGGGATGTATCTTCATGGTGTTAACGCACACTTGGACTAGGGTTTATTTTGTTGGGTTTCCTTGTGATATTAGGATGAAGATAAGTGAAATATTGGACCATAGTGACCACCTTCACACACATGTTGAGGATAAGCAAATGAGAATGGTAACCACCTTGGCACACATATTGAGGATTAGCGTTGGAGCATTGTAACCACCTCTAACACATATGTTGAGGAGCATTGGGAATAAGAAGATGTGGTACACAAATAGAGGAGGAATGCATTTCATGAGGAAATTTGGATATGCATGAGGACACTAGGGTTTATATATGTAAGTAAACCTTGGAGAAGGAGATATAATACTAAAGGAATTGACGGTTGTCTTGCAGAATTCCTAGCTCTTATTGTGAAGGAAAAGGAGGTAAAATTAGGGTTCCAACCCTATAGAAGATACAAAGAAAAGAGCTAAGAGTCTTTGGTGATATTGCAGTCATGTTCTTAGTTTCCCTTTCCACCCTCTCCACATGTGCTTTTTTCTTCTGTGTTATTTTGGTTTCTCTTATGTAGAAACACTTAGACAATATACCTAAGCTACAAGAGAAAATATCAAAAAAACTAGGATTTTAGGAATTACAAACCATAAACCTAAAAAATAGGGTTTATAAATTTACACATATAACTACAAACTAGGGTTTTATAAAGTATAAATTCACATACATAGAGATCATGTGCTCCATTAGTCTCACTAATGTAGAAATACTTAAACCACCTACCTAAGATACATTCATAAATAGAAAAAAAAACTAGGGTTTCATGGACTACAAACCACAAAGATAAAAAATAACGATTACAAATACCTAGACCATATACCTAATCTATAAGAACAAATGTCAAGAAAGCTAGGTTTTCTTGAACTAGAAACCACAAACTTAAAATCTAGGGTTCACATATTTAGACATAGAACTACAAAGTAGGGTTCATGAACTCATTAGATTTATAACATTATATTTGTTAGTCTCACTTAACTAGAAACTAGTAGAACCATATACCTAGAAGATATGTACATGCACTACAATATATCTAGGGTTTCATGAACTACATTGGATGTAATTTTCCTTTCAATTATGCATGTGGTTGAAGCATGTTAGTGGTGTTGATGGGACATTATCACCATATCGTACAAAGTCAACCTCTTTTGCAACTGACATACATTGACATAGACCCCAATCAATCCACTTTTCATGAATATAGGATTGTCAAACTCATAATGATTTCCATCCAAGTCAAAATTATTATGATAGTCCAAAACACTAATTTCCAGCTTGCCTAAATGAGTGTACAATCCCAAATGCAAGTACTAATGATAAACAAGAGTTGAAATGGAACTTTGAATTAGTGAAAGGTACTGTCAAAACAAAAGTATTTACAGCCAACCATTTAGCATTATGATAGTCCTATATTTCCAGTCAAGTAGGAATGATAACAAGTATATTCACTTGGATTTTGATGACACAATGACTTGCAACAAATTCAAGGCCTTTTCTTGTATTTTAAAAAGTTATGGATGTTTATATGCCACTGTCAAATTTGTTTAAGTATGACTGGGAATGATTGTTTAGATGCATTCCCTTTAGGGTGTCTTTGTGCCACTTTAAATTGGGTTTTGGACAAATTTGAGGTGAGGCGTTAGTGAGTGGGTAAGATAGGAAGGCCAGGAAGTGACCTTAGGATAGGATAGGTGCGTAAGAAGGCTATTAGGGCTGCCCTAAATAGGATATTACAGTCAAGAATTAGGCAAGATGAGAGGAATTTAAAGGACAAAATAGTGACGAAGTTAGCCTTGCGTTAGGGTCTTAGCATGGTAGGAGGTTAGGGCTATGGCTAAGGGGGAAGTTAGGGTAGCTTAGGATGAGTTAGTGGTGTTCTAGGGCTTTCCAAAATGGATATTACAGTCATAGATATAGGGAGAGCCGTGGGGGTCTATGTAGTGTGGAAATGAAAGGAATAAGCCTTACTTTAGAGAGAGGGAAAGATAGGAGTATAGGGCAAGGGTTTTAGCAAGGGTTAGGGTAGAATAGAATGGTTTATGTGTGTCTTATGGCTTCCTAATAGGTAGTATTATATTCTAGTTTTATAGACATTCCTAGGGTTAGTAAATGTTAGAATGGAGTAGAAGGCCTATTGATATGGAGAAGGTAAGTCCAAAACACATGTAATAAATTTTTAGCTTCTTTTCACTATGATGCTTGCATGGTAACTATGGTCTAAATATAGGGTTGATTCTCTATGCATTCATTTCCCATCCTTTCCTTCATTCATTCATCTATTGCATGTTAATT
This sequence comes from Pseudotsuga menziesii, assembly GCA_001517045.1. Lineage (NCBI taxonomy): Eukaryota > Viridiplantae > Streptophyta > Pinopsida > Pinales > Pinaceae > Pseudotsuga > Pseudotsuga menziesii. The sequence goes on along the minus strand of LPNX010449181.1, from coordinate 77,229 downwards.
TATTCTTATTAACTCTAGGCATAAGCCTATTATAGAGCCTCTTTCTCTAATGATTTTTTAATGTATGAGTTGTGGAAGATGAGCTATGTTTTACTTATTTCACTATGGTTTATAAAAGGAGTGCTCATGAAGCTCTAACCCTAGCTTATGTGAATTAATCCATGCTTAAGATTTGAATTATTTCATTTGATTACTCTATAAAGAATATGTGACATATGACTACAATCCTAAGCATGCTCATATACAAACAAAAGGGTACTTTATAAGAGGCCACAAGAGATGGTTAGGTAGGGTTGGTGTTAGGGTTTCCCTCCTAGGTTTAGGGTTTCATCATTGATTATAAACCCTAGGTTATGCATGCTAACCCCAAAACAACGTTTGGGTTAGGGTTTCCTCATTGATTCTAAACCCTAGTTTATGCATGCTAACCCTTAAATCGTTAAAATTGCAATAAGTACAATAAATTGTTAAAATTGCAAGTGCTCAACAATAGCATAACAAATATGTATGTATTCAATGAGAGTAAGCAATGTCAACTTCGTCTTCAAATGATATGAATTGCCAAATTTATCAAAATCAATGTTTTTTCTAGTAGATGTAACAAATGCAATCCAACAATAGTCATGTTCAATATGATTCTCAAGCTCATCAATACTATGAAATTTCCAGTCAATCAAATGGTAAGAGAATATCATTCCGATATAAATTTCTAGCTTTCAAAATGAGATAATAATTACTATGTAAATACCAAAGGCAAACAAGTGCTTTCTATTGCAATTTGGACAATGAATAAGACTGTAGGTGTTAGTATGTTGGTTCAATAGGAGTTAGGGTTCTATAGGAGTTAGAGATCAACAAAGAGCTAGATGACATTCTTCATGAAATTCACCTTTAGGAGAGAAGAAAGTATTTAACTTTGTAGATTTTATGAGAGAAGAAGACTAGGGATTTTGGCATTTGATAAACCCTAAGGTTACTTGGTGTGCTTGTTGTAATGATTCTTTTTGGAATGAGTGACCAAATTTAGTTAGAATTGATTATTATCTAGGAGTTGTTGGTAGCTAGGGTTTCAAAGAGCTTGAATTGTAGAGTTCTAGGAGGAATGCTAAGGCTAGAGAAAGGGTTTTGAAAGGGGACGAAGGTCTGATCCTATAGGTCAAGGATAGGAGTATGAGATTCCAAGCCTAGGGTTAGGAAATAAGGAAGGGTTTGGAAGGGTAGAAAGCTAGGGTTTTAGGTTAGTTGTCTAGTTAGGCCTAGGTCCTTAAGGTTTAGGTATGCAATAACAAGGCTGAAGCTAGGTCTGATAAGCCGAGACAACAAATGGAAGGGATGAGGTGTGAAGGGAGGCTTGGAAAACTAGAAAAAGATCTCAATAAAATTATTTGGTAGCAAGAATAATACTTTGTGGAAAAATTTGCTAGATTGAAAAATTATTTTCACTATGATTTACAAGATCAAGTATTTGGTATTTAAAATTATCATTGTTATTGTACATGGTTATGCAATTGTGTATTTTTTTTTTTAACTAAACTACAGTGTTAAATTTTTTATTCATTTTATTGTGAACATACAAACTTTATTGCTTCATCAACAATAAGTATTGCAAGTGCATCAACTATAAACTACTAATGCATTCGACATAATGTATGCAAATCTGTAATAAAAGGCAAAGTAATATAGAGAAGTGAAAAATGATATATTAATATACACAAATTTCCAATCATATACAGTAGTAGTGAAAAATGGAACATCGTTCCCAATGTCTATACAATGGCAACTTGTGTTGTATACAAAATATGGCAACTCGCGCCCTATACAAAATATAGAAACTCGTGTCAAAATGCCACATCATGGCTAGTGTACATAGGAGGGTCTCTCAATCCTCCTAACCACCCTCGGAGCTCCCAGGTGTACCTCCAAAATCGATCTTCCTCTTCTTCGAGCTATAGGAAGCTCAGTTCTTCTGGCCACTTCGACCACCTCCCCTTGGGCTCTGAAACGACAACAATCAAATGTCAAATCCTATAGCAAATTATACAAGTATAAAACACAATTTAAAAATAAAAAGTTTGTTTTCAACTCTTGAATAGCTCACCTCAGACGAGACCATAAGTGGTGAGAGGGCTACCTTCCTCCGTGATCCAAGTCTCTCGGCAATGCCACCCTGCAACATTTAAATAGTAAGATAACTCATACAATTTACCACCTATGTTAATTTTCATTAATATTACACATGATATTTTCATAAACTAATCAATCTCACCGTGAACACAACAAGATGGTCCTGGGGGATGGCAGGTGGAGCAGTGGGATAGACAACCTTCTCTAATGCTAGGGTGGATGGCATAGCGGAGGATGTAACCACATTGACATTGGCTACAAAAATAGGGGACACAGTGGGAGAGGGAGTGGACTGGAGTTGGTGAACTGGTGATGTATGACGATAAACCCCAACTGGTTGTAGAATGGAATGGGCCACCCTGAAAGAGGAAATGAGGGTGGTGGGGGGGTATCAGGGAGGGAGCTAAGGTCTGGGATGGGGTAGAGGGATGGGTGAATGTGGATGGATGGTGTATCGTGGTCAGTGGGGGGAGGGTTGAAACATGGGAAATTGAATGGGAGAGGGTGGATGGGTGGGGTGGGGTGGGGGGGGAGTGAGCGATGGATGTGACAAAGAAGGGGGAGCTGGATGGAATTCTAGTGGTGTATGGGAGGAAAGGGATAGATATAACAGGGTGGGGAGGGATGCAGGGAAGGGACATGTAGGCTGGGCTACACCTGGAATATATGGTGGGAAAAAGGCAGTCGATGGAGAGATAGTGACACCAACATGCCTGTGTACTCGGACCTGCATACATATTCATGGCCTCTTATATTAGTACATAAAAAATATAACTATACAAATCTAACCATCAAATCTACTGATTGCAGGCGGGGATGGCTGGTCACTCACTCCTGCAAACACCTGTTCATTTGCACAAAAATATTTAGATTCAATTACTAAATATTAACTACTTTAGATGACAAGATTAAATACTAACATTACATTTAATTACTAAAAGAAAAATACATGTGTGTATGGTGTCACGATGTCCTCTGCATGTTCCATGGCTCCATCTAGGTTGAAGGAACCAACATCCTCCCACCCGGGTGTTGGAGACTCAGCACTGAAGCGGTTGTACATTAAAACAAATCAAGCCATCAACATCTGATTCTAAGTTAAATTTATTAGAAATTATGGGATTGCATAACGTATAATCAATACTTGAACATTAAATAAAATAATAACTAACCTAGTGTAGGTAGCTCACTGTGGCATGCTCCTTAATGGGAACATGGCATAGATTCCCACAATGATAAAAATGATGTGGCATTGGTCCCATCGATCTAGATGGATCATCCTGGATACCACCTATAGTTGCTCTCCCTTGCCCACCACTAGTAGACTGTGCAAAGTGTGTCTCTCAAGCTAGTCCTGCTTGCTCTGCGAGGACATAGCCCCAAATGTGGTATGCCTAGAAAGGTGCCATGTGGCATGTCTAATCAACTCATGGATCTCATCTATCCTGCTACCTAACCCAAGGGGTTGAGGAAGTGGGTTTGGCTCTCGCCAAGGTGCAGGAGGTCCTCTGAGTAGGTTCCGGTAGGAATGAGGTTGATCTTGGGCTGAGACAAAACCGACTTCCAAGATCTCGATGATGTCAAAGTAGTTCACATGGAACCCTAACACAAAATCATCCCACAATTTCCTGAGAAAATACGATGAGACCTCAACATTGTTGCATGGAGGCTTGTCAAAAACCATGAACCATCTCTTCCTCCAGTTTTCTCTCCATGGCTAGTAATTACACCAATCCATGCAAACTTGCAACTTCCTCACATATGGAGGTTGTTCTATTCTTGGATCTGTAAATTTGCTCCATAGTTGGGATTTTGTGATATTCATGTTTTTTATATCCTCTCTGGATATACCAGTGCTATAATGTTCTCTCATTCCAGCCCTATATTGGCTCAAGTTGGTTATCTCACTGTGGTAAATGTTGATAGAATCTATTTTGTTTTGCAGTGATGTGGCAAGGGAAACCCGAGAGGGTTCCCTGGTGTTCTTTAGTTCATCACTCAATATTCTTAATTGGTTTAAATCCCTATGTAATTAATCTTCATTTTTTTCTTCATTTAATTCATGGTTTTCTTTGTTTAATTTTGGGTCTGGGTCCTCTCGTTGGTTTGTTTCACTCCTTTCTCGGGATTGTTCATTGGTATTTTTCATTATATTTAAGTAATTTGTATCTACAATATCAATTTTTACCAGTTTCATTTTATTTGCAAGTTTTTGTAATTTTGTATTTTATTTGAAAAACAATAAAAAACATTAAAATAAACAAAAAAATGGCAGTCCTACTCCATCTACCTTACTCCAACATCATGGGTGTCATTTTAGATAGCTTGGACACTTTCTTTGGGCTCCTTGGGTATCGTTTTTTCCTCCTTGGGGGTGGTTTTCACCTCCTTGTGCGCTCATGAGTGTGTTGTGAACAAAACAAAACTATTCACTGTATTTTTGTTAACACAAGGATGCGCGCGCATCCTGTATGTGATCGCACAAAAGACACGTGTGCATCCATATACATGTGCGTGCACTTACATGTGAGCATGTCATTAGGGGCACATGCACGATCCTATTTTCCATGTTGGTAATCCAGCGTGGAGGTTCGTCACTACTGAAGCAAGAGCACATGCGCGCGTTCTTGTTTTTTTCCGCTCACGTGCTCCCATTACATCATATTTGGGTATCAGCTTCTTGCGGGAGCCCATATATATATATATATCCTAGCATTTAATTACTTATTACTTATTACCTATTACATAAACCATTATCTTTCAAGTTTGAAATCATAGAATATAAACAACTAAAATATAATAATAAACCATTTTTAGATTAAGAGAATTCGTTTATAAGTTATTAACATTTGAGTTAAAAATTCATACAAGTCAAGGGTTCAAACCCTGTAACCTTCGAAAGCCGAAGGGCAGGTATGCTACAGTTAGGGTTTAAAACATCAATGCTAGACTATAACCAAACATAGGATTTTATTATCATTATTTATATTAAATCCTTACGACTCAAACTGTTGTGTGTGTGTGTGTGTCATGTAGATATGTGGGTTGTACCCATGTTACATAGAGATATGTGGGTTGTATTAATGTTACATAAATTTTTAAGCAATGTGTTAAGAACACTAAGTTTAAGTTTTAAGTATTTTAGGAGTTATTAAAAAAAAAAAAAAACTTTTAGTGTGGAATTATGGAGATTATTATGCTTATCTATTAGGTAATTATATTAAACTAGGCAATGGATGTAGAAAATGGATTGAAGAGGTGTCATAAAAGCCTAGATAGTTTGAAAAGATGTAAAACTTTAAGAGTATATTCCTTCAATTAAATGATCATTATAAAGCGAATCACAAAAGGGAGAAATTGTAGTGTGAAGAAAATATCATAATAGTGAAATCAAAGGTTTAAAAACTAGAATAAGAAATAGATCCACTACTTTCTATAATGGAAGGATTTATATTTCTAAAGAATCCTAACCAATAAGAAGTATAGTCTAGGAAATAATAAGGAGTATAGTCTAAGCAATGAAAGTTAATGAAAGCCATATAATATTAATCATGATCACCGACCAAAATATAGTTACTAAACAAATGCATGTTAAGAACTTTATTTATATTATCATAAATCTACTTTTATGTAATATTTTTTATACTTTGTTATTATTCACTATGTATATACTT
>LPNX010449181.1:50702-71285 GCA_001517045.1 Pseudotsuga menziesii | reverse complement strand
TAGTTTTCATACTTTGTTATATGTATATACATACTTACTTTGTTAGTATTCACTGTGTACAACTATTTATTTTATTTTGGTTAGTTTTGTGTAAACCTCATAAAACTTAAAAATAAAAAAGTTAAAAACGAAATTAAAGAGATGTGTATTTTATACTATTTTAAGAGAAGTAAGAGAAAAGAATTTTATTATATTCTATAATGTTTTCCTTAGAACCATTACCATGTGAGCTTTGTATGTACTCTAATATAATTAATGTAAGTAAAATCTCCTTGTTTTGTTTTTTTCATATAATAATTTTTTTTGTTTGATTTTTTTTAAATAATATTTAATTAGGTAATGTTACAAATGATCAATTAGACAAATACTGTGCATAAAATGGGTAAATTAGACAAATATTGTGCATAAAATGGATATAGACAAATATTATCATATTGTGTATAGAATGGGTAAAAGAGTTTGGATGTTTCCATAGGTCTTAGAGTAAATGTTAATTAGTCACAAAATTTAGATAATGGAAATCTTGTTGGCTTCAATAAATATGTAATTGAAAAAGTATTAATAACCAAACAACATAACAAAACTACAAATTTAAAATGCACTAGGTGGTTGAAAATAATATTAATAACAAAACAACACAATAAAACTACAAATTTAAAAATCTAGTGGATGGTTCAAAAATCATAAAAATTTTACCATTAATCACCAAATGTCGTAAAACTTTTGTCATTAATCACCAAAATTTGGAATTTTTAAATAATAATAATAATAATAAATCAATAAATCAATAAATAAATCATTGAAACTCTATTTAAAATGTGTGAACAATAAACGAGAACCTAAAAGAATTAAAAAAATAAATATGTGAAGAATGTTAACCATTGTCAAATAATACATGTCAATAGTATTGAGGCAGATGTCGAAGGAAGCTTTCTCATAGGGTTTGATTGATCCATGAACTGTAAAAAAATGCAAAGTAATGTAGATATTTTTTTTCCATAGAAAAAAATCATAATTTTATACATATTGTGCAGATGATCCACTATCAACATATAAGTGTCCATATGATCAATTCAAAAATGCTCATAAAAGCATATACAAAAACTTCTAATTATAGAATCTACAATTTAACCAAATGTCAAAACATTTCTCCAAAAGTATAATCATAAGTACATCTCCATGGTCTCATCAATTATACAAAAACAGCCATAAAGGCTTGTCCAAAGTAGCATGGAGATGCTATCCAAAAATCAGCCATAAAAAACACTGTCCAAAGTAACATCTAACTATCCATCATCATAGTATATCCAGAAGATATAAAAATTTCCAAAACATCCAAAAATCGGATCGATCATTGGTCAATCCACATACACGAGAAAGGCAAGGTAACCATCTTCAATTACAAGGAACCTCAATAAAGATGTAATGGAAGTAACATTAAAAATAAAATAATTACACATTTCAAATGTAATAGGTGATGTTGTTGATGCTTTCACAGGTAGACATGTTGAAGCTTGTGGAATCCTGTGGTGAATTATAGAACTTCTCGACATTTCGGGCAGACCAGTGCGACCCTTCTTCAAGAGATATCGTGTGAAGGATCTTGCCTAGTCACTTTTTACCTAGGTTTTCTTATTTAAAAAGTGAAAAATAATTTCAATTTTAAGTTAAGTAAAGTGGTTGTCAGCTTTATTATTATAATTTATTTAAATAATACAAATACTAAAAAAACTAATTATTTTTTAAAGTTTATTAAAGTTTTTAACAATTTTAAATTTTAATTAAAGTATGATTTTTAATTTGAAAGTTTTTAAAAATTTTACCTAACAATAATAATAAGAATTAAATTCGGGTTCTATATGTGAATTTGTAATTTTAATTTTAATAGAATAGTATTTAAGATTTTTTATTAAAACTAAGTATTTATAATCATTTTTAAATTTAAATTTTAACCTAAAAACAATAAAGTAAATTAAGGATTTTAATTTTATTAGATTAGTATTAAGATTTTTTATTAAACCTTAAGAATTTATAAAAGAGTATTACAAGGAAAGTGTTTTTTTTAACTTTAATTATTAAGTTTATAATGTTCCCTACCATATAAGTTAAGTTTTTTAGTAAAATTATTATAGTTTCAATTATAATTTTAAAGTATTTCTAGGTTAATTTTTTTAAGTAATCTTATAAAATTGATCTGTGTGTAACATTAAATTCCAAGGTTTCCTAAGGTTTAGTGAGATTTTTTTAGGATGTGTGTGAAGGGTTCAAAATAAAGGTTTATAGACTAGGTTTTTTAAGGTTGGGGTTTATAACTAGGTTTTCAAGGTTGGAGTTTTTTATTAAGATGATGATAGGTGTCCAAGATTTACTTAATTTCCACCCATCGTCTCTGTTGATTATTTTAGGGTGCTTCTTGATCTCAATGGCTTCTTTGATGCGTCGTTTCATGTAATGATCAATCCCAACAATGACCTTTGCATCTTCAATGCATATGTGGTGTTTGTAAGTGACCGAGTGCTCAGCTAGTGCATATTTTTTTGTGCATTCATGGATAATGTCAGCACTATGCTCCTTAAGTCTTGGTTGGATTGAGCGACCCATTTCACCAATATGAACTTTCCCATAGGTGCAAGGAATAGAACTTATACTCCTTTGTTTCTTTTAGTATTAATCAATAATTATTGGGATCCTAAAAATAATAATTAAAATCTTATTAACCATGTTTAAACATTAAACTAGAATTTATAAGGGTTTAAAAAAATGAATATGTAAGTAACGGTGATCAATGTCTAAAAATACATGTTAATGACAATGAAGGTAATGCCACTCAATTCTAGCTAACTCATTCGGTTAAGGTGTGGGTCTCATCAGCAAGCCTACTTGAGTTCAATTCTCCATAAAAGTGAGTTAATTAAAATAAGACATCAAAAAATCCAACCAAAATTTCTTACTTCACAGAAATAATTAATTTAATAATAATTCTTTCATTTTCATTTTATATTTTTTTTTTAAATTATGATTTAAAATCTCAAAAGGCTATCTTCTTATAACATTTTAAAACTTAAACTATTCTATACGACCAGTCAATGAGGTTTTATTTTCTATTTTTACCCCTTTACCAGCATGGATGCTGTCAGCATGAACAACGGTGGAGAGGCAGAAATGGTGGATTTTACGGAGGACCTGTGGCAAGGTTTCTCGATCTTCTCCTCTTTGGATTTCACTGTGGTAACTTCCCATGCCACAATCCAATATCTGTAGTAGAAATTGCCAGTTGGAAGTGAAAGCGAAACCGCAGTAGCTACAGTTTCCAGGGTCTGTGACCTACCATTGGAGCGCTTGCCATACCCTAATGAAGACAAATTCATCGGTGCAGTTAGCAGCCCGACTGTTAGATCCAGCTCTTGGAGGTTTTCCCTTCACTCTTTTCCCACTGGCACACCTTCAGCAACAGCCCTGCAGCTAGTGGACGCCATCATCACGCGTAGTGAATCTTTCTCGATAGCTCTCCCAAACCCTACGCCACAAATGAAACAAGGGATTTTTAGCGACCTTGACTTTTTGGAGGAAGGATGACCGAAAAACCTACTCGCCTTTGCAGAACAAGTGTCTACGGGGTTTTTAAACAGTGTCGTCCATAACCCTGAAGGATTCATAACGTCTTTTTTACAACCAGAAAAATTCAGCGGATCCTCACCTGATTCAGGCTCAGACCTCAGCAAAAGAGACTCCAAAGAAGGAACCTCTGATGGAATTCTTAGGGGAGGGAATATATAGAAAGAAAGAAAAACAGAACAGATGCTTTAACCCTAGTGGAGGATACCTGAACCTGTTATGCGGGGTAAACCTATCAATTGAGGAAGCAGAGAAAATGGCAGAAGTAGCTCTTATCGACAAAATCAGAGGATGGAACCCAACCCAGGATGAAATGGAAAACTAGGTCCAGAAAAATTAGATAGGGCCGCTGTAATATGAACCAAAAACCACTCCTTTGGCCAAAGGATGGTTTGGTTTTCAATTCAACTACAAGGAAGATGCAAAAAAAATATCAAGCTAGATATGGAACTATGGCATCATACCTATAATGCTAAAGAAATGGACCCCTTTGTTTGATGCAGACAATGAAAGGTTGGATACTATCCCGGTTTGGGTGTGATTGTCTTGCCTTACATTGGAGTTTTGGAACCCAGCATCATTACGAGACTTAGGCAATGCTTTGGGGACTTTTATAGAGGCAGAACTCTCTTACATGCAAACCCGATGCAGAACAATTACAAGAATACTGGTCTCCTTAAACATTCGAACTGAACTTAGAGACCACATCAACCTGATCTAAGGCCCCACAACAACGAAATCACTTCTACATTACGAAGGGCTTCCATTCAGATGTCATAAATGCCATGAGATAGGGCATTTAGCGAAGAATTGTCCTCAGGGACCACCCCCAACCCTCACTAGAAAGAGATAGATCTCTAAGGAGGCCAGGGTTCCAAGCATAGAAGGGCATGTGGCAGGACATGAAGAAGCAGCAAACCATCATGCAGCTGAGGCAGCAGGCCATCTTTCAAACCCTGCTAAGGAATAAACAATAAGAATCTATGCTTCTAGGTTAACCCCTCCACTACAGCAAGCACCAAAGCTTTCTCTTGGTATGTTTCCTTTTTCAACCTTAAATGAACATTTGAATTATTTGCATTTGAATGATACTTCCCCCCTAAGACCCTTGTGAAAAATTTTTCCCCTCCCCCTCTCCACCACTTACCTCATCCTCTCCTCTACTTTCTATCCTTACACCCCCCTTAGCGATACCCCTTTCTTACTCTCAGCCAGTTCTCTTAGACTCACCCTCCTCCTCCTCAATTAGTTTCTACCTTAGATTGAGGGATATCCTCGCTTTGGCTTCCTCGACATCCCCTCTCCTCAAACTGGAACTAACCCTACCTTCCTGTCAAAAGGAAAAGGGAGGGGAAGACCCTCACATCTCTCCGCAACAAAGAAAAAATATCTTCTAGATCAAGCAAATGGAAGGAAAAAAACCCTATTTGGGGCACTCAGAGCAGTACAAGCCCCTGAAGGGGTTCCCAAATGAAAATTCTCTCTCTCAAATGTAGGGGTCTGGAACATACCCGAAAAAAACTTGCCCTAAATAAGATTCCCTCAGTCCACAAACCGGATGTTTTCCTCCTCCAGGAAACGTTAGGTTCAGAATTGGAAGTTTCAAAGTTGCCTTCTTCAATTTCTTCATATTACACCTTCATAGCTCAAAGTGCAAGAGGACACTCTAGTGGGCTAGCAATAAGATGGAACCAGGCCACTTTACACTGCATAAACTCTTGGGGAGCTCCTTTTGGCTTGGGGATTCAGATCAGCTGGGTTGAGGCAAGCCTAACCCTGAACATTTTGAATATTTATGGACCTTACAACAACAAAGTGTATTTTTGGGAATCTATGAACTCCTCCAACCTCTTACAAGGTGAAAACCTGACTATAGGGGAAGATCTAAACTTCACACTAGGTGCTCATGAAATCTGGGGTCTAAAAGTGATAGTTGACCCTCTGGATTCCTTATTTAGCAATCTCCTCCAAAACATGGAATTGGTTGACCTAGATCCCTAGAATCTCAAACCATCCTAGAAAAACAGAAGATCTGGGGAGGATAGGATTGCAAAAAGATTAGACGGATTTCTCCTGGCTGAAAATATTCTAGAAAAATATCTGATGTTTAGACAATGGGTGGACTCAGGAGAAGACTCAGATCACATGCCAATTTGTCTGGAGCTTTAAAAAAACCAAAAAACTCCAGCCAGCCCTTTCAAACTTTGCTCTGCTTGGCTAAAAAATGAGGAGGCTCTTGATATTATCCAAACAAACTAGACACCGTCTATAGAGGAAGAGGGCACACACGCTGCCATCCATTTTTCACAAAACCTTTCTCTCATAAAAAATTTTTAAGGATTGGGCTCGGAACAAAAATATTATGGATGATCAAGTAACCACCCAAATCTAGGAAGAATTGGCAGAGACTCAAAATTCCAATGGGTGGTTCCTTCTCACACAAGAAGATAAGGAAAGATAGATCTCCCTGGAATCCAATAGAAACAAGATTCTAAAAGAGAGAGAGGAGGTTTGGAGGCTGAAAAGCAAAGCCATCTAGATGGAGTGTGGAGATGACAACACCAAATTCTTCCAAGCCTATGCAAAAGGAAGAAAACAACAAAACACCATTTGGGAACTCAGGAATGCAAACAATGAGAGAGTTTCCACCTTTGAGGATTTGGTTGCGACAAGAAATTCTTATTTTTGAAATATGTTTAAAGCATATCAACATGCAAAAATTACGGAGGTCCTCCAGATCTCGCAATACTTTCCTGAAAGAATCATTGAGGAGGATAACTTAGACCTGAAGGAGGAAGTGTCAAAAGAAGAATTGAAAGCAACTTTGCATAGTTTTCAAAAGGATAAAATCCCACGACTAGATGGCTGGACTACTGAATTTTTCCTAGCCACCTATGACACCATTGATCCTAACCTACTCCAACTGGTCGAAGAAACCAAGTTAAATGGATACTTACAGCCCCCCCTCAACACACCTCTTTTAGCCCTCATTCCAAAAAAAGATAACCAAGATAGTCTTGAGGAGTTTAGGCCCATTTTTCTATGTAACATCACTTACAAATTGGTTGCAAAGATAACTACACAAAGAGTAAAGAAGGTCTTCTCAAAGATCATCTCAAATGAACAGTTTGGCTTCCTGGAGAACAACAAATACATGAAGCCATTGGGGTAGCCCAAGAAGGTATGCACAGTGCAAAAATCAAAAAGTCCAAAGGAGCAATTCTAAAAATTGACCTCTCAAAGGCTTTCAACAAGGTCAGTTGGCTTTATCTCAGATTGATACTAACACATCTAGGCTTTAACTACTCCTTTATAAAATGGTTTTTTTCCTGTATCACAACAACATATTTTGTCATCCTCATCAATGGAACAGCCTCCCCTTTTTTCACTGAGAAAGGGGCCTCCGCCAAGGGTGTCCACTCTCCCCTCTTCTTTTCCTTCTGGTTGTAGAGGGACTAGGCAGATCTATTTTGGATGAAAAAATAAGAGGCTTATTTGAAGGAATCAAGATAGCTGCAAACCTAAGATAGTTGATAGATTTCCTTGTCAAAACTTAATACTGGGAAAATCCTTATAAATTCACATTAAGCAGTCATTCTTTTCGAATTTTATTTACTATCTGCAAATATTTTGAAGTCTGCTCCATGCGTAATTATCTGTAATAAGTTGAATTTTGATTGGGGAAAAGGAGGTCTCATCATGAGCCCGCCTACTCATGATCATCAGTTTTATCAGAGGTAACATCATTTCTGGTCACCAGGGTGATGGCTCTTGATTATAAGATCAAGAGATAGGAGGTCTCATCACGAGTCGGCTTGTTTATTTCTGGTAAAACTCGTGAATGATGCTGTTAATATCTGGTTACCAGGCCTGAACAGTATTCTTCAGTTAAAATTTTATTGATTTAAAAATAAAAAAAAAGTAAAGATTTATAATTGTAGTTTTTGAAAGTTTTTCAGATAAGTAAATAAATATATCTTTATACTGCTGATGTGGATTACCCTTATCCTAGGTACTTTGTTTTGATAGGGTAATTTTCAGCCTGTCTGTGACAAAAATATTTATCAACAGAAATGAAGGTAGTTTTGAAAATATTCACAAAGGTAAATTGGTTGCTAGTTTTTATTAGATTAAGGATTTTTGACTTGTCTTAAGTAAATTTTAAGATTGTTTTTGCAGCTTTTGAGACGAATGATCAGAGATAACTACTTCTCCCAGGTCATCGTCATTTGTTGGTAGGCAACAACCCTCTCAATTTTTTTGCTTTGTTGAATAAAATGGATCAAATCTCTTCTATAATTTATCACAAAGTTATTTAAGAGTGCCTTCAGAATCTTTGATTCAGAAGGTTCTCTCAATTACAAGAGATCTAATGATCAAGGTAAGTTTAGAGCTATCATTTAAATTCAAGCTGGTCATTTTACAAATTGATTATTCTAGCAGCTGTTAAAATATGATCAGTTTTCATGACTATTTTGAATGATTCTATAATCGATTCGGTCCTATCATTATTATTTGTTGATTAACACTGCTTGAATTGGATTTTATAATTTTTGTTTTCTATTTTCTTTTATTTTCATTTCTAAATTTTTTATGATTGAGATATGATTTTCTTTGATTAAGTTACATATTCAAATATATTTGCTTAGGGTTGATTAATTTATTTTATAATCCATTATCACCCATAGTAAATATTCATATTATAATAGTCATATGTAAGCCATGTTTTAATTTTTGTAAATAAATAAATTTAGCATTGTAAATATGATTTTAATTTTACCTTTGATTTCATTTTGAATTATTCAATGCAAAATCTTTGTGTTATGATCATAATGGTAAATTGAAATTGGTTGTGATTTAAAACTTAGTTTATGATAGTTTTGGTTGGATCATCTCCATTATAGTGGCTTAATAATTTAAATTAACATTTCACATTATATGGATTTGTTATGCTACTTCGAATTCACCTGACTTGATCCCGATTTGAATTATTATGAACTAAGCTTTGAGAGATTTGGTTTGTGTTCTCATTGGACTAGGGTTTGATGATTTCATTGATTCCATAAAATTCTATGAGCCATAATGTTTCATAAATAAGAGATTACCTACCACCCAGGATAATAGTACGCCAGTTTCCACATATAAGCTTCTACCTTTCAAATCTTGAGTTGAATTAATTGATGTTGAACATGAATGAATTCATCTTGACATTTGTTCCATGCACATATTTCGAAATTATTAGCAGGTCAGTTTTTTTTATAATTCATCATGATTTCACTATACGGAAATAATCTTGAGTCATATCAAACGTTTGGTAGATACATGAACTGCCTTTGATGTGCAATGTCACACGTAGGAATATGTCTTGGGTTTTACCATGTTTGTGCAGCCTTGGATACCTATTCCTTCGATTTTCATGATGCCATATAATTTTCAATTGAAGAAGAAAACACAGATAGTTGAAATGGCTCCTTTATGTCGGTTTGAACCAGAGGGTTCAGAATGGATTATTGGGGAGCCTAAAGCAGCTTGTTTTATTGATAAAGATGGATGGGGAAAGTTATTTGATAGTTTCAATGGCCATAATGTAGAAGTAACCCGTCGTTTTTCTCTTTCTTTCAATGGTGAAATTGCGCGAATAGGGTATTTACCATTGAATCTTTCTGAGGATTTCACAGCTGAAGCAACTAGGTTACCACAGGCTTACCACAGGCTGGAGAGAGGTGGTGTAAGAAGGGTGTAATGAACAAAGACAAATGGAAGATGTTTTCATTACCTCTACCCAAATATTTTAATGAACAGTTTGGCTTCCTAGTAAGATTCTTGAAACCCCAGTGCTTACCCTTGTTTTGATTGATAGTTCAGTTTATAACTTGTGATGGTCAATTTTCTCATATACATCTATATCACCTTAGATTGTTGATGGCGTTGAACAGATTTAAACTAACTTTTTCCTATTTTCTACTTCATAACTTAGGAAAGATGGCTTCTGCTAATAAAAATACAATTGGTATTCATGATCAGTTCCTTTTTCATCATGGATTAATCAAAATCTTAGTTCAACACCAATTTTCACTTAATGTCCAAACCTAGGATCAATTTTTAACCGTGAACAGTTTAGGGAAAAATGAGTTATGGCCACCTGTTAGGCCTAAGACTCGAGTTAAATGAAAGAAGCCCTCAGTTCTTGAGAACTTGGCATTTCAATCAAATATTACACTAGAATATATAGGGGTTAATAATCTAGTTTCAATATAGAATTTAGGAGGGGAGTCGATTAAGGATGAATGCATTGTTGAAACCCTTTCTTCTCAGTAGAAGAATACTCAGGATCCTCATGCAGAAAAACTTAAAGAATTAGCAGTTGTTTTTTGTGATGAGGCTAATATAGAACAAATAAAGATAGTTTCAAAATTTTCCCGCAGGTTTACTCGAAGTATGACTAGCTCATCCATACCTATAGCAATGCAACAAAACACTAACCTAGTTATTATTCAACTTGAAAATGAAAATGATGTTTTATCTCAAGTTTCTGAGGCAACTCATAATGATGAATGAATTTCCATAGTGGATAATCTTGAGATGCCTTCGGCTAAAGAAATCACTGATCCAAGTGAGTTTGAGATAGAACCTTCATTTATGGATGCTTGTGGGTCTGGTCCTGAGCCTTCATTTAGGAGTATTCCTTCACCTGTTCAAAATTTGAATGAACCTAATTCTTCACAATATAATGACTCATTCCAAGATAAAGATGAGGAAACTCTACGGCAAGTTATTAATCGAGTCTATGAAGGAAAAATCACAGAGTTAAAAGCAAAATTGGAGTGCCAAGCAAACGCAATGTTAAAGGTTGAAGAAAATAAAATGTTTAGGGTAGAATTATTAGAATGGGTGAATAGATGGAAAGAGTTGATCCTGAAGAAAAATAGATATAAATAGGCCAAGAAGTCTGCGATGATAACCAATAAACAGTTGTTCGAGCAGGTAGAACAACAAAAGCTTGAGATTCTGAAACTTAAAGTTATACTTTTTGAAGCATGAAGAACAATTAAAATGCAAATCCAATATTGACACATACTCCATTTTTTATTACAATGGTATATTTCATTTTGAAAGGTAATACCATGATTTAATGAGCATGCCTACAGAATTGAAGATTCTGTAGGCATGATTATAATTTATTTTGTTTTATTCCCTGTCATCGTAATTTTAATGAGAAATGTATATTTGCATAACTGTTTGCTACAGGTGTACTTATGATATGAATGTGATGGATTGAATGGAAATGGTTTTACTGATTGGTATACATCATTGAAGCTTGTTTATCGAAAGAAAATGATTTTTGCGTTGATAGCTGGCATACATTTTGGATGGTCACGCTTTGTTTGCTTCATTGGAAGTTCATAATTGCCAGGTGCTTATTTTGATGTCAATTGAGTCATATCGACAATAGAAAGAATATAGAGATGATCATGAGTTATCTTAACAGTTGTTAAGAAACTATTTTTACTATTTTTGTAAATAAATCCTAAAATAACTCGAAGGAAGATGATCTTTTTATGTATATAAGTCCCAAATAATTTCTGAGAAAGGGTCGAGTACTGGAGAAAAGACTTATTGAAATTGAATACATACTTTCTAGTTTGAATTATTCTGCTAGAGATTTTACTTCATAGATGATTGTCACTGGAACTTCTCAAATTGGTATCAGTGTTCTGTTACAGTTTTTTGAAACTTAAATACATATTTCGATATATTATTTTCTCAGTTTAACACTCATGCAATTGTACTGTGATATGATTGTGTTTTTCATCTGAAATTCCACTCTATTTACACAATATTAATGTTTGTTTTAAATATTACTAAATCTTTTTATTATATATTTTTATTGATGATTATGGTTTAGTAATAATTCATTTCATATTTATTTCTGATAGCGTTTTTATGTTAACAATGTTTTCATGAATTAATATAACTTTTAATTCAAATATTGGATACTGAACATTAGTTATTAATTATCAGAAACACTACAGAATAACTTTAAAATAGTTTTTTCTATTTTAAATTTTTATGTTTTGTACATTTTCAACAAAGTAGTTCTTATAATAGTAATTCTGATATTTTTATCTGAATTATTATTATTCTTCTCTTTGTTATTATTAATGATTAATTGAGAATTAATCTAGCCTTCAAAATTTTCTCTCAGCTAAGATAGAGTAGTTAGTTAGTTTGAAATTATAACTCTAGTATAGTTTAGTTTTAATAGCTGTTAAATAGGATTTAATTATATTAGTTTGTTTTAAATAGCTCTTTAATTAGAAATAAATAAATAAAAACAAAACGGGAGACTTTCACTAGGAAATCAAAAATTTAGGACAGCTTAGACTTAGAAACTGACTTTATATTTGCTTTAAACAGTAATTTAACTTAGGATACATTTTTACTAAATTTTTACATTCTCCTTAAGAGGATAAATTTAGTTGGTAGTAGGACCATAACCTGCAAGGTTTTGCTATTCCAAACACACCGGGAGTTGTTCTAATCAACTTGAGTGGGAATAATCTCCGTAGTTGGCCCAGGTCAAAAATTCAGGCCTACATGTCCCTGAACTACATTTTCATGCGACTTTCAACTCAACATAACTCGAAAATCGGAGGTCGGATCGACAAGTCACCAAATTCATTGGTCTCCTAGAATTCCATTACCTCTAGTGGGCCCTCTCCACCACATTTTCATGGCCCAATGAGGTCATTGTGCATTAGTTTAGTAAACTAGGGTTTTTCTCGGTTTCCTTTAATGCAACTCTTGAACTGTTGGGTCAACTCTGCAAAACCCTCCACCATGTCAGTCTTGGTAGTGTTCCCATATCAGCATTGACCATACACACTTTTCGAAGCAAACGACATGCAATCTTGCTTGCCCATTTGGTTTTTCACTCCTGGACCGAGAGTCACCAATTGTCCCTAAACGACACTTTCACACTACTTTCAACTCGACATAACTCGTCAACCAGAGGTCGGATCGATGAGATGTTGACTCCATTGGCCTCCTGGCATGCCATTACCTCTAATGGGCTCTCTCCACTGTGTTTTCATGTCCATGTGAGTTCATTGTGCATCAGTTTTGTAATCTAGAGTTTTTCTCAGTTTCCTTCAATGCAACTCTCGAATTGGTAGGTAAACTCTGCAAAACCCTCCACCATGCCATTCTTGGTAGCGTTCCCATATTGGCATTGTCCATACACACTTGTTGAAGCCAACAACATGCAATATTTCTCCTTTGTTTGGTTTTTCTCTCCCGAACCGAGAGACACCATGTGTCTTTGAACGACATTTTCATGCGAATTTCAACTCAACATAACTGAGCAACTGAAGGTCGGATTGACGAGTCGTTGACTTTGTTGGTCTCCCGGCATATGATTACCTCTAGTGGGCCCTCTCCACCACATTTGCATGGCCCAGTGAGTCATTGTGCATCAGTTTCGTAAACTAGGGTTTTGCTCAGTTTTGACTTGTTTAAGCCTAAGCATGGAAAATTTTAAGGATTGGCATAATTTCTTAAAGTGTAGAAGCCTTGGTGAATCTTACTAATTATTGAATTTTTAACCATAAAATGTTTGACCATATTTTCAACCATAAAGTGTTTGGTGATATATGAATTGTTCTTGTTGTCCAAATATTTTGTACTTGGAGATTTTAATTTCAACTTATATTATCTTCATGATCGGGTATATTCTAGCATTGGATATGAATTCTAATTTGGAAAACCCTTGGGTTGAATTTGTTATGTGATTTAACACATATATTGAAAATAATTTTTTTAACATATATCTCGAAAACAAAAGAGTAAATTTATTGATGTTGAAATTTGTTGTAATAAGAGATTCTAGATATGTTATATGCTTGGAAAGAGTGCCCTAAGGGATGTATATTCATGGTGTTAACGTACACTTGGACTAGGGTTTATTTTGTTGGGTTTCCTTGTGATATTAGGATGAAGATAAGTGAAATATTGGACCATAGTGACCACCTTCACACACATGTTGAGGATAAGCAAATGAGAATGGTAACCACCTTGGCACACATATTGAGGATTAGCATTGGAGCATTGTAACCACCTCTAACACATATGTTGAGGAGCATTGGGAATAAGAAGATGTGGTACACAACTAGAGGAGAAATGCATTACATTAGGAAATTTGGATATGCATGAGGACACTAGGGTTTATATATGTAAGTAAACCTTGGAGAAGGAGATATAATACTAAAGGAATTGATGGTTGTCTTGCAGAGTTCATAGCTCTTGTTGTGAAGGAAAAGGAGGTAGAATTAGGGCTCCAACCCTATAGAAGATACAAATAAAATAGCTAAGAGTCTTTGGTGATATTGCAGTCATGTTCTTAGTTTCCCTTTCCACCCTCTCCACATGTGCTTTTTTCTTCTGTGTTATTTTGGTTTCTCTTATGTAGAACCACTTAGACAATATACCTAAGCTACAAGAGAAAATATCAAAAAAACTAGGGTTTTAGGAATTACAAACCATAAACCTAAAAAATAGGGTTTATAAATTTACACATATAACTACAAAATAGGGTTTTATAAAGTATAAATTCACATACATAGAGATCATGTGCTCTGTTAGTCTCACTTATGTAGAAATACTTAAACCACCTACCTAAGATACATTCATAAATAGAAAAAAAAATAGGGTTTCATGGACTAGAAACCACAAAGATAAAAAATAATGATTACAAATACCTAGACCATATACCTAATCTATAAGAACAAATGTCAAGAAAGCTAGGTTTTCTTGAACTAGAAACCACAAACTTAAAATCTAGGGTTCACATATTTAGACATAGAACTAAAAAGTAGGGTTCATGAACTCATTAGATTTATATCATTATATTTGTTAGTCTCACTTAACTAGAAACTAGTAGAACCATATACCTAGAAGATATGTACATGCACTACAATATAGCTAGGGTTTCATGAACTACATTGCATGTTATTTTCCTTTCAATTATGCATGTGGTTGAAGCATGTTAGTGATGTTGATGGGACATTATCACCATATCGTACAAAGTCAACCTCTTTTGCAACTAACATACATTGACATAGACCCCAATCAATCCACTTTTCATGAATATAGGATTGTCAAACTAAGAATTATTTCCATCCAAGTTAAAATTAGTATGATAGTCCAAAACACTAATTTCCAGCTTGCCAAAATAAGTGTACAATCCCAAATGCAAGTACTAATGATAAACAAGAGTTGAAATGGAACTTTGAATTAGTGAAAGGTACTGTCAAAACAAAAGTATTTACAGCCAACCATTTAGCATTATGACAGTCCTATATTTCCAGTCAAGTAGGAATGATAACAAGTATATTCACTTGGATTTTGATGACACAATGACTTGCAAGCAATTCAAGGCCTTTTCTTGTATTTTGCAAAGTCATGGATGTTTATATACCACTGTCAAATTTGTTTAAGTATCACTGGGAATGATTGTTTAGATGCAGTCCCTTTAGGGTGTCTTTGTGCCACTTTAAATTGGGTTTTGGACAAATTTGAGGTGAGGCGTTAGTGATTGGGTAAGATAGGAAGGAAAGGAAGTGACCTTAGGCTAGGATAGGTGTGTAAGAAGGCTATTAGAGCTGCCCTAAATAGGATATTACAGTCAAGAATTAGGCAAGCTGAGAGGAATTTGAAGGACAAAATAGTGACGAAGTTAGCCTTGCATTAGGGTCTTAGCATGGTAGAAGGTTAGGGATATGGCTAAGGGAGAAGTTAGGGTAGCTTAGGATGAGTTAGTGGTGTTCTAGGGCTGTCCAAAATGGATATTATAGTCATAGATATAGGGAGATACATTGGGGTTTATGTAGTGTGGAAATGAAAGGAATAAGCCTTACTTTAGAGAGAGGGAAAGATAGGAATCTAGGGCAAGGGTTTTAGCAAGGGTTAGGGTAGAATATAATGGTTTATGTGTGTCTTATGGCTGCCTAATATGTAGTATTACATTCTATTTTTATAGACAGTCCTAGGGTTAGTAAAGGTTATAATGGAGTAGAAGGCCTATTGATATGGAGAAGGTAAGTCCAAAACACATGTAATAAATTTTTAGCTTCTTTTCACTATGATGCTTGCATGGTAACTATGGTCTAAATATAGGGTTGATTCTCTATGCATTCATTTCCCATCCTTTCCTTCATTCATTCATCTATTGCATGCTAATTTATTCTTATTAACTCTAGGCATGAGCCTATTATAGAGCCTCTTTCTCTAATGATTTTTTAATGTATGAGTTGTGGAAGATGAGCTATGTTTTACTTATTTCACTATGTTTTATAAAAGGAGTGCTCATGAAGCTCTAGCCCTAGCTTATGTGAATTAATCCATGCTTAAGCTTTGAAGTATTTCATTTGATTACTCTATAAAGAATATGTGACATATGACTACAATCCTAAGCATGCTCATATACAAACAAAAGGGTACTTTATAAGAGGCCACAAGAGATGGTTAGGTAGGGTTGGTGTTAGGGTTTCCCTCCTAGGTTTAGGGTTTCATCATTGATTATAAACCCTAGGTTATGCATGCTAACCCCAAAACAATGTTTGGGTTAGGGTTTCCTCATTGATTCTAAACCCTAGTTTATGCATGCTAACCTTAAATCGTTAAAATTGCAACAAGTACAATAGATTGTTAAAATTGCAAGTGCTCAACAATAGCATAAAAAATATGTATGTATTCAATGAGAGTAAGCAATGTCAACTTTGTCTTCAAATGATATGAATTGCCAAATTTATCAAAATCAATGTGTTTCTAGTAGATGTAACAAATGCAATCCAACAACAGTCATGTTCAGTATGATTCTCAAGCTCATCAATACTATGAAATTTCCAATCAATCAAATGGTAAGAGAAGATCATTCCAATATAAATTTCTAGCTTTCAAAATGAGACAATAATTACTATGTAAATACCAAAGGCAAACAAGTGCTTTCTATTGCAATTTGGACAATGAATAAGACTATAGGTGTTAGTATGTTGGTTCAATAGGAGTTAGGGTTCTATAGGAGTTAGAGATCAACAAAGAGCTAGATGACATTCTTCATGAAATTCACCTTGAGGAGAGAAGAAAGTATTTAACTTTGTAGATTTTATGAGAGAAGAAGACTAGGGATTGTGGCATTTGATAAAACCTAAGGTTTCTTGGTGTGCTTGTTGTAATGATTCTTTTTGGAATGAGTGACCAAATTTAGTTAGAATTGATTCTTATCTAGGAGTTGTTGGTAGCTAGGGTTTCAGAGAGCTTGAATTGTAGAGTTCTAGGAGGGATGCTAAGGCTAGAGAAAGGGTTTTGAAAGGGGCCAAAGGTCTGATCCTATAGGTCGAGGATAGGAGTATGAGATTCCAAGCTTAGGGTTAGGAAATGAGGAAGGGTTTGGAAGGTTAGAAAGCTAGGGTTTTAGGTTAGTTGTCTAGTTAGTTCTAGGTCCTTAGGGTTTAGGTATGCAATAACAAGGCCGAAGCTAGGTCTGATAAGCCAAGACAACAAATGGAAGGGATGAGGGGTGAAGGGAGGCTTGGAAGACTAGAAAAAGATCTCAATAAAATTATTTGGTAGCAAGAATAATACTTTGTGGAAAAATTTGCTAGATTGAAAAATTATTTGCACTATGATTTACAAGATCGGGTATTTGGTATTTAAAATTATCATTGTTATTGTACATGTTTATGAAGTTGTGTATTTTTTTGTTAACTAACCTACAGTGCTAAATTTTTTATTCATTTTATTGTGAACATACAAACTTTAGTGCTTCGTCAACAATAAGTATTGCAAGTGCATCAACTGTAAACTACTAATGCATTCGACATAATGTACGCAAATCTGTAATAAAAGGCAAAGTAATATAGAGAACTACAAAATGATATATTAATATACACAAATTTCCAATCATATACAGTAGTAGTGAAAAATGGAACATCGTTCCCAATGTCTATACAATGGAAACTCGTGTCGTATACAAAATATGGCAACTCGCGCCCTATACAAAATATAGAAACTCGTGCCAAAATGCCACATCATGGCTAGTGTACATAGGAGGGTCTCTCAATCCTCCTAACCACCCTCGGAGCTCCTAGGTGTACCTCCAAAATCGATCTTCCTCTTCTTCAAGCTATAGGAAGCTCAGTTCTTCTGGCCACTTCGACCACCTCCCCTTGGGCTCTGAAACGACAACAATCAAATGTAAAATCCTATAGGAAATTATACAAGTATAAAACACAATTTAAAAATAAAAAGTTTGTTTTCAACTCTTAAATAGCTCACCTCAAACAAGACCGTAAGTGGTGAGCGGGATACCCTCCTCCGTGATCCAAGTCTCTCGGCAATGCTACCCTGCAACATTTAAACAGTAAGATAACTCATACAATTTACTACCTATGTTAATTTTCATTAATATTACACATGAGATTTTCATAAACTAATCAATCTCACCGTGAACACAACAGGATGGTCCTGGGGGATGGCAGGTGGAGCAATCGACTAGTATTCAGGGGTGGCAGGTGGAGCAGTGGGCTGGACAACCTTCTCTAATGCTAGGGTGGATGGCATAGCAAAGGATGTAGCCACATTGACATTGGCTACAAAACTAGGGGACACAGTGGGAGAGGGAGTGGACTGGAGTTCGCGAACTGGTGATGTACGACGATAAACCCCAACTAGTTGTAGAATGGAATGGGCCACCCTGAAAGAGGAAAAGAGGGTGGTGGGGGGATATCAGGGAGGGAGCTAAGGTCTGGGATGGGGTGGAGGGATGGGTGAATGTGGATGGATGGTGTATCGTCGTCAGTGGGGGGAGGGTTGAAACATGGGAAATTGAAAGGGAGAGGGTGGATGGGTGGGGTGGGGGGTAGTGAGCGAAGGATGTGACAAAGAAGGGGGAGCTGGATGGGAGGAAAGGGATAGATATAATGGGGTGGGGAGGGATGCAGGGAAAGGGACATGTATGCTAGGGGCTACACCTAGAATATATGGTGGGAAAAAGGCAGTCGATGGAGAGATAGTGACACCGACGTGCCTATGTACTCGGACCTGCATACATATTCATGGCCTCATATATTAGTACATAAAAAATATAACTACACAAATCTAAACCATCAAATTTGTTGATCGTAGGCGGGGATGGCTGGTCACGCACTCCTGCAGACACTTGTTCATTTGCACAAAAATATTTAGATTCAATTACTAAATATTAACTACATTAGATGACAAGATTAACTACTAACATTACATTTAATTACTAAAATAAAAATACATGTGTGTATGGTGTCACGATGTCCTTTGCAGGTTCCATGGCTCGATCTAGGTTGAAGGAACCAACGTCCTCCCACCCGTGTGTTGGAGACTCAGCACTGAAGTGGTTGTACATTAAAACAAATCAAGCCATCAACATCTGATTCTAAGTTAAATTTATTAGAAATTATGGGATTTCATAACGTATAATCAATACTTGAACATTAAATAAAACAATAACTAACCTGGTGTAGGCAGCTCACTGTGGCATGCTCCTGCATGGGAACATGGCATAGATGCCCACAATGAGAAAAATGATGTGGCACTGGTCCTGTCGATCTAGATGGATCATCCTGGCTACCACGTGTAGCTGCTCTCCCTTTCCCACCACCAGTAGATCGTGCAAAGTGTGTCTCTCGAGGTGGTCCTGCTCGCTATGCCGGGACATAGCCCCAAATGTGGTATGCCTAGAAAGGTGTCATGTGGCATGTCTAATGGACTCATGGATCTCATCTATCCCACTAACTAACCCAAGGGGTTGAGGAAGTGGGTTTGGCTCTCGCCAAGGTGCAGGAGGTCCTCTGAGTGGGTTCCGGTGGGAACGAGGTCAATCTTGGACTAAGACAAAACTGACTCCCAATATCTCGGTGATGTCGAAATAGTTCACATGGAACCCTAACACAAACTCAACCCACAGTTTCCTAACAAAATACTGTGAGACCTTGACATTGTTGCATGGAGGCTTGTCGAAAACCATGAACCATCTCTTCCTCCAGTTTTCTCTCCATGGCTTGTATTTACACCAGTCCATGCAAACTCACATCTTCCTCACATATGGAGTTTGTCCTATTCTCGGATCTGTAAATTTGCTCCATAGTTGGGATCTTGTGATATTCATGTTTTTTATATCCTCTTTGGATATACCAATGCTATAATGTTCTCTCATTCCAGCCCTATATTGGCTTAAGTTGGTTATCTCATTGTGGTAAATTTTGATAGAATCTATTGTGTTTTGCATTAATGTGGAGAGGGAAACCCGAGAGGGTTCCCTGGTCTTCTTCAGTTCATCACTCAATATTCTTAATTGGTTTAAATCCCTATGTAATTCATCTTCATTTTTTTCTTCATTTAATTCACGGTTTTTTTTGTTTAATTTTGGGTTTGGGTCCTCTCGTTGGTTTGTTTCACTCCTTTCTCGGGATTTTTCATTGGTATTTTTCATTATGTTTAAGTAATTTGAATCTACAATATCAAGTTTTACCAATTTCATTTTATTTGCAAATTTTTGTAATTTTATATTTTATTTGAAAAACAATAAAAAACATTAAAATAAACAAAAAAATGACATTCCTACTCCATCTACCTTACTCCAACGTCATGGGTGTCATTTTAGGAAGCTTGGACACTTTCTTTGGGCTCCTTGGGTATCATTTTTCCTCCTTGGGGGTCGCTTTTGCCTCCTTGTGCGCTCGCGGGTGTGTTGTGAACAAAACAAAATTGTTCACTATTTTTTTGTTAACACAAGGACGTGTGCACATCCTGTATGTGATCGCACAAAAGACACGTGCGCATCCACATACGCGTGTGTGCACTTACACGCGAGCACGTCATTAGGGGCACGTGTATGATCCTATTGTCCACGCTAGTAATCCGACGTGTAGGTTCGTC